>CAAKHF010024100.1:0-14350 GCA_901007745.1 Hippocampus kuda | reverse complement strand
TGGGTGTGTGTGTGCTTACATCTGAGACCAAATTTGCTACAGTGAAAAACCCCCTGTTGTGAAAAATTTCTTGCCGCAAACACGATTTCGTTGTAGAGGAGTTTCACTGTATAAAAAGCCATTTACTCACACTGTATGGCGCATTATCAATGGTTTGTGGTGTGTTTTTTTATGAAATACTTTGCTCATTCTTCCTGGGAGAAAGCTTTTACGCAACATGACATGCATGGTTGTCATTACAATACAATACATACCATACATGCTGATTTATATAGACAGCGGTAATAATTGAACGATGATTCATTTGTTGACATCTACCCCCCCCCCATTTCAAAGGCTGAAGAGACGGAGTCGTGCCCTCTCACACTCATGAAAGGACCCAACAATGAACCCCTCATCCTCTTTCTCATTGACATCGGCAGTCTCAGGTGGGTGTGGGCACGGGCGTGAGTGCGGGCGTCATTGTGAGCGGATTCTTAAGGTTGTCCGTGCTCTCGCTTGTGTAGTGTCAAAGTGCGTGTCCTCGGAGATCAGGACAGCATCTTGACCGGCAAACTGAAGGCCAATGTGCAGACCAAAGAGAAAGGTTTGTGTCCTTTTTCACCATCACTTACATTTTGGATTACCGTATTTTCCACACTAAAAGGCGCACCTATTTTCTAGGCAACTAGGCGCCTTCCATTTTCTTAAAAGTTCACAGCGCACCTTAAAATCCGATGCGCCTTGCGTATGGTCATTACGGTAATATTTTGACCCCCCAAAATGGCTCCTTGTTCGAGACATGCTGACAACGCAGAGTTCAAAGGCGATCGGTTTCGCAGTTGAACACGCAAATAGAGCAGCGGCAAGAGAGTTCAACGTGAACGAGTCAATGTTAGAACTTGCTGTTGGTTAAGTGAACTGTGTTGCTGCTTTATTAAATACGTTTTTACCGACATCTGATCGTTATTTGTGTTGGTGTTTCCTTGAGCGTAGTTCCATCTAGTGGATGCATTGTAGATAGCGTCTTATAATGCCCAATGTATGAAAACAATTACAAAATAGGCCATTCATTGAAAGTGCGCCTCATAATCCAGTGCACCTTTTAGTGTGGAAAATACGGCAGTCGATTTGAGGTTCTACTTTTTGATGTGTGAGTTTTGGGAACTCCACTGTATTTCTTTGTCTTCTATTCAGTTTTGAGCCAGATTTTTAAGTGCCCTATTGCCGCGGTTGCTCGCCAAACCGAAGGGTGTTATTTGTTGGCCTTAAGCTCACCCACTTATGACTTCAAGCAAACAGAAATGTACTGCTGGGTGAAAGTAGTTGCAAAGTGGGATCTCTGTGGGATTCAGGTCAGCGGGCCAGCCGAGAGGCTCCTGCTGCGACTCCAGCTAAGCCGGCGGAGCAGTCGAAAGCCGGTGATAAGATATCTGAGAAAACAGCAGGTGAGGCAAAGGTGCAAACAAATGCAGAGCCCGTCAATCAGATGAAGGAAGATCAGACGGCAGAAAAGACGGCAACTGAATTCCAGGTGATTTATGACTCCTTTGTGTGTCCGTGGCGTGGTTGTAAAAAACGCTCTTAACGCGTGTTTGCGTTTAGTTGGCGTCCACCAAACAGCTGACGCTAGCTTTGGAGAAAGTTAATGACACGTACGCCTTCAACGTAAGAGCACCTTCAACACATCACCAGGTGATGTTGCATTTGATTGGCCCTGACCTCCTCCTCCTTTTCCTCTTCCACAGTTTCACCTCCTTTTGGGCCTGCTGGCCGAAGGCCTGTACAACTTAAACTTCTACTACTGCCAGAACATGGCTCCCGGCATCAACCGGCCGTACTCCTTCACTGTGAGTTTTGAGTCGCCTCTCGTGAAACCCACCGCCATCCCGCACGCTCCCTTGACCCTCTGCGCCTCCTTCGCAGCTGGAGATGACGGAGAAGAACCCCGGAGGCTTCTTGTCGGCGGCCGAAATCCCGCTTTCGCGCCTCTACATCGCCATGGCCGGAGTCTTCTTCGCCGCCGCCATGGCGTGGGTGTACACGCTGATGAAGCACAGGTACAGGAAGTGACCGCGGGCGGGTCTCTCACCTGACGGTTGCACCGGAGCGATCGCTAATGTTGGCTGTGCTGCATCCGCAGGTACAGCGTGTTTAAGATCCACTGGCTGATGGCGGCGCTGGCCTTCACCAAGTCCACCTCACTAGTTTTCCACAGCGTGAGTCCAAACCGCAGCGCACACTGCCTGTGGCCATTTTCATGCCCCCAAAAAAATATAAACATAAATGAGTGGTGTTTTGAAAAAGTCAGGACTGGATATGACTTTGGTATTAAGTAATTTTCTGTGAATTTCAAGGTTATTCTAGTTCATGGAAACTAACAAAATAATTACAATTTAAAAAAAAAAGTGTAAACTTGTTTTTTTTTTTTTAAAAAAATTGAAACGTTTATAAAACATAGACAAACTATAATTATAGCGATACTGTCAATTAGTTTCATACATGAGCTTTCGAGGTTTATTTCAAATGTATTTATTTCAAAATTACTATACGACCATACAGAAGAAGGAAGGTCCAACAGTTGTTTGGGCATTGTAGTTTATTCCATATGACAGAGTGATGTTTTTTTTCCCCCCCTCCCCACTTGACAAATGCTGCATATTTTAAGGCAAGGTAACTTAATTTGTGCAGCGCATTTCATGTACAAAACGATTCAAACTACTTTCGGGTAAAACATCAAAAGCACTACAGACAGAGAAACAAAACATGAAGATGTGACAAAAATCCCAATCAAATATTTTTGTTAAAATGATTAAAACCAAGCAACAGTCGATACGTTGAGGTATAGCGTGCAAATGGGGATTAAAACCAGGGGGAGGAGAATGCTGCACTTTATAGGGTACTAATGCATCTTGTCTGTATTTTGGTCCGAGATTACCATTGTGTGTACGTAGTGGCCTTCGTCGAGTTCTTCCCCTTCAACCTTTGGTTTTGTCTTTCAGATCAACTATCACTTCATCAACACAGAGGGGCACCCCATCGAAGGCTGGGCCGTCATGTATTACATCACTCACCTGTGAGCCCGCTGTCTCCCTCTCCCGCTTTTGTCCAAATGTCTTGTTGACGCGTGACAGCTTTCTCCTCGCTACCTTTCCCAGGCTCAAGGGGGCGCTGCTGTTCATCACGCTGGCCCTGATTGGCACCGGCTGGGCTTTTGTCAAGTACATCCTGTCTGATAAGGAGAAGAAAATCTTCATGATTGTCATCCCGCTGCAGGTGAAACTCATCACTGCGTCGTCGTAAAGTCCCCTTTGTAGTCGTTTTGATTGTTGACTCATTGGTGTGTCCGTACACACGCGCAGTGCCTGGCCAACGTGGCCTACATCATCATCGAGTCCACAGAGGAAGGCTCCAGCGAGTACCCGCTGTGGAAGGAGATCCTCTTCCTGGTCGACCTCATCTGCTGCGGCGCCATCCTGTTCCCTGTCGTCTGGTCAGTCGCCAGCATCTTGCGTTTCAAAGAAATCAATGCGACAGCAGAGCCTTGCTACGCAGGATTCCCACGGGTCCCTAAAGTTCATAACAATCCATAAAAAAAGAGGTTGTCAAATTATGTTCTTAATTGTCCTTAATTTTCAGGGAAAGCTTCTAAAATCAATAAAAATCCGTTAAAATTTATTTTTATTCGAAAATAAATTGAAGTTTTATACTTTCAAAATTTAAATTTTTCTTTATTTGAGAATGAATTCAAAAATTTTTTCATTTTCATTTTCCGACCTGAAAATTTGACATACAGTATGTCAAATAAGGGGTTAGCTAATTGGCCCAAAAAATAAAGACGTGCCCTTCCTTTGGCAGCAATGATTTCAACACCAGCTCGGTGATATGTGGCTTTCTGTTCAGCCCGCATATTGCTGAGCGGGCATTAAATCCACCGTGAATCCCCTGCTGAATGAATGAAGTCCTTTGAAAAAATGGCTAAATTAGCCCTCAAAAGTCCATAAATAAAAAGCAAGTGGAAGAATGGGAACCCTGCAGTACGTCGCTGTTCAGACTTAGTGGGTAAAACTATAAAAACCCTCTCGTGAAAATGCCGCTCATTTATTTTGTAGGTCCATCCGTCACCTCCAAGAGGCCTCGAGCACGGACGGAAAAGGTGAGCGTCTTTAATTAAATGAGTGTCAAGTGAATTGCAGTCAACCGAATGACTGATTCGACTTTGACCTCCACAGCCGCCATGAATTTGGAAAAGCTCAAGCTCTTCCGTCACTACTACGTCATGGTGGGATTTGGCCTTCAAATCGTTTCCGGCGTGTCTCTTTCCTCTCCGGTTGCCAAATTTTATTTTCTTCCTCTTTCAGATTGTTTGTTACATCTACTTCACCCGCATCATCGCCATCCTGCTCAAGGTCACCATGCCCTTCCGGTGGCAGTGGTGCTACGAGGTAGCATTGAAATTAAAAGTGCGGTCAAATGAAATGGTGATGGTGGTATTTTTAACGTTTGCCTTCATCCTCCTTCCTCAGTTCCTGGTGGAGGTATCCACTCTGGTCTTCTTTGTGATGACGGGCTACAAATTCCGGCCCGCCTCCAACAATCCTTACCTCCAGTTGCCCCAGGACGAAGAAGACGAGGAGATGGATGAAATGTAAGCCGGCGTCGCCACCACTGCCAAAACGCACGTGTACAATCTTAATGGCGTCCAATATCAGCTGAGGAGCAACAACTCTAAATCGATCACGAGCTGCGGGTTGTGACCGAAAGAACACGCCTTTCCTCCGCTGGGTGTCGGGGCTCTCCCATAGAGCGAGGCTAAAAAAAAATGAGGTGGCTCGGGCATCTGTGTCGGATGTTGAAAAGTTTATCCAAACTTACCTTGCTGGTGCTTGAGACGGAGGATGGGGTGCATCTGGTCATGAACCGCAGTGTTAGCGCTTACTTTTTTTCACCGATGTTAGGATTCGATTCCACAGGTTTTACAATTCAAAAAAAAAAAACAGGATAAAAATAGGATAGTTTCATATGGCAAAAATAGTATTGTTGACAAACGTGTCAAAATTGCTCCTTTAAAACAAAACTACAGCAGATGCTAAGCTAACGTCCGTGTTTTCCTTTACATTTGAAGAGACTCTCTCCTGCTAACTTGGCTGCCACATCTCTCCGTCCGTTGTCTTTTTTGCCTGCTCTAGTCTACCCTGAAATCTGTTTGCCTACGTCGTGAGAGCAGCGCAAGCCTTTCGTGCGTGGTCTGTGTTGGTCCGTTGATGGCACGGTGGCGTCATCTACTGGCCATTTGAATGATTCCTTCTTTGGGCGTCTCACAAGACTCATTAGTTTGGATCGGAAGTGGCCACTTTCACGCTGTCATTATGAGGTGGCGTGTGTAGAAATTTGACGGAAAAATACGATCCAGTTGGCATTTAGGCTGTAACAAAATCTGCAAAAAAAATAAAGTGAAGCCGGTGTGAATACATTCGCAATGCACGGCAAATAAAGGGCTTGGCGGCGGTCTGTATGGGGATTCCAAATGGATCTTTAACGTCAAAAGCCATCAACAACCGTGAATGAGTTCATCTTCCCAACGACTGACTTGATTTTGCGTGTGTGCAGCGTGACGGAGTCGGGCGCCCTGGAGGGCATTTCCAAAGTCAAGAAGACGTCGAACGGACGCGAGCGGCAGAAGGAGGCCACCTTGTGAGCGGGTGGGAGGGGGTGCAGGGCTTTCATTTGGGGAGGAGTGTCACCTGACCAGTGGCACGCACACACATGGACCGAGGCTTCTTCACCAACCACTGCCACGGGCTCCCCTTTTTCAGATGCTCCTTCCCACTGCCTGGCTATGCAAACAGACTTTTTTGTGTATTTGGATAAACACAAACGGACGGACGAACGAGAGGCCTGACCTCGCTCTTTCTCCAAAGACCATTTTAGCTTTTTGGATGTGTGTGTGTTGTTTTCTCTTTAACATGGTACTTGTGCATCAACCTTCCTCTCTAGTGTGTGTGCAGGTCCTGAGAACACAGGAAGCCCCAACCCCACCCCTCGCTCACATGCTCAGGTCCCCCCCTTATTTCTTTTATTATTTTGGCCAATTGCAACATTCAGGGCTCACTGATTGGTCGAAACTACCATGTTCGTTTTTTTTGGACATGTTTGAGGTTGTATATTTCAGTAGATTTGCTCATTGGTCGGGTTCGGCGTTCTGTTCTCAAGGTGAGCCCAATTTTTGATCACACAACCGACAGCCTTTTTGTTGTTGGTCCCCCACCCGCCACACCTCTCAATTTGGTGCCACTCTGAAAAATGACCATATTGCTTTTGTCTGCTTTTGTTTTTTTTTTTTTTGTTTTGTTTTTAGCCTGCTTCTCTGGATATGATGCCTATTTTACTAAGTATTGACACATTCTTGGAAAGGAAAAGTGTGGAGTGAGTGTAAATAATGAGACGCACAGAGCCCTCACAACCGTTTCAGGAAAAGAAAAAAAAAACTTGGGTGTTCTTTCAGTGGCTTTGAAATAGTGAAAGTGCACTTCAGGACGACCGACGTGACCCCGCACACGCTCCAGTGCACGTTTGTTTGCTTTGTGTGAGGACTCTATTGATGGTAAAATATTAATCAACTTTACTGAAGTTTTATTTTTTTCTTTCCTTCCCCTCCCAAACTGTGACTTGTCAAAATAAAGATGGTGTTCTGGGCATGTCACCTCTCAACTTTCCTTATGGAGATGCTCAATTCACGTCGAGTGTTATGGACAGTATGTTGGAATTATTAAAAGCGAAGTCAATTTTTTTTTAAACAAAATGTCCTACTTGGCTATCAAAATGGTTGCGTGCTGAGATAGATAAAAACCGGCATTCTACTCGCATGTGCTCCGTCTAACATGAAAAAAGTTGTTGACCGACTTCCCTTGAGCTTAAAAAAAAAGTCTGCCAAATCTGAGTAAAGCATTGACACGACAAACCGGCTAATGTTGGCAACGTAGCCTTTTTAAAATGATCTTTTTTTTTTCTTTTTTTCTTACTGTAGTACATTTTTTAAAGACACTTAAGTTTTTAATTGAGTTTAAAAAAAAGATGCTATACTGTATTTTGTAAATATTGACTAACTCCTAATTGTGTTGTAGTGGATTGCAGCATATGCTTTTTTTTTTTTTTTTTGATGAGGGGGTAATCTTTTTAATATCTATGACATCAGGCTACCCCATCTGTATAGTATATAAATATTTAATGTATGACTTGTTTATTCACTTGTACATTATAAAATGTACTGATATAAAAATGATGAGAGCAAACACTTTTTTTCACAGCATATATTGCCTCTCTGTCTTCCAATGTCTATTCTATCTATAGGCTACATCTGCATTTTTTTTTTTTTACATGATGTGCCCCCCCCTCCCCCTTTTCCGGCGCGATGCGGTGCTGGGCAAGAAGTTGGTGCCGTCATATTGCAGCACACCTCCCACCACTCGCACATCAACCTCACGGCGTCTCCCAACATTTCTGCGGGAAGGACACACACGCCCCGGAAGCATGTAAGTGGCACACAAACACACATTACAGATGCTGTCGATCGTCCTCATGTGTGAAATTAGAGCGCGTGTTCATTTTGGGACTTTGGGTTTATTTTTGTCTTTTCCTGCTGCGTCACCGTTCAGTTTGCGTCATTGCTGAGCAGCCGCTGCAAACTATTGAACAGACGTAGAAATCATCAAGAAAATTGTACGAGTCCTAGCTTTGGGAGCTCTGTGAGAGTGTTTAAAGCAAAAAGTGGACAGTTTGCATGCCGATCCTTGACTTGACCTCCAAATGACTTTGCCGGTGGTAGAAGGAGAAAAAAAGCGAGCGTGGGGAACGTGATGCAGCGGCAGCACAGCGTTTCTTTCCTGCTGCAGTGACAATGCGCCATACGCAGGCTGCACATCAAGCCAGGCGGGTGGCGGACTGAGATGATTAGAAATGCCCTTACACCCCCCCCCCCCCATCCCCAAACGCACCCCCAAAAAGTTTTGTAACATCGTTTGTGATAGGAAAAAAAAAATAACTGCACTCCTAGCATAGATTAATAAGGTCATTAAAAATAATGTCGATGGAACCGTTTGTGGCGGCCCGGTGGACAAGTGGTTAACGCGTCGACCTCACAGTGCAGAGGTACCAGGTTCGATTCCAGGGCCGGCCTTCCTGTGTGGAGTTTGCATGTTCTCCCCAGGCCTGCGTGGGTTTTCTATGGGTACTATGGCAGGCTGATTGAACACACAAAATTTTCCCTAGGTGTGAGTGTGAGTGCAAAAGGTTGTTTGTTTCTGTGTGCTCTGCGATTGGATGGCAAGCGGTTCAGGGTGTCCCTCGCCTACTGCCCGAAGATGGCTTGGATAGGCTCCAGCACGCCCCGCGACCCTCGTGCGGAGAAAGCGGATCGGAAAATGGATGGAAGAACCATTTGTGCATTTTCATGCTCCATTGACGTTGTACATGGACCAACATAATACTGCATTTAGGAACAAGAAATATTTGGAATTGACTTGCACTTTAACTGAAAAAATGTCAAACAGTGCCCTAGTTGGGAATGAAAAAAAACTTTTCCTCCAGATTGACACGTTTGTTTTTTTGCAGGACATTCATGTCAGTTTGGGCCGTGTTGGCCCTTGTGGTTACCACGGAAGCAAGTGTTGGGTAAGTTAGCGCATGCCAGCAGTGATAGACGTGGTTCATGAAATACAGATTGTGACACATTTATAACTCCTGCAGGGTTATAACAGTTTAGGATTTTTCATTATAGTTACTGTTTGTTGTTGATTTCGTGTTAAATAAATTGACTTAGTTTTGCATTTTTTCCGAGTGGGCCGTTGTGTTTTGATATGTTTATTTCTGCTTGCGTACAGCCAAACAATAGTACTGAAATAAATATTCATGTAAGTAAATGACAAAGATGAACAGAATGCACATTTTAAGTAGTTTTATCAACAAAAAATGTACGTTCAGGGTTTTTTTTCTTTTTGTTAATTTATTTTATTTATTTCCCCACACACGCGATATAGCCCTTCAGCGTGGTCCTAAAAGCTGCCCCAAAGTTTGTATAGTAACATTACAATCATCTGATTAGCACTGCTCCTAAATGTTTTTTGTGGACCTTTGAGACTGATGTTTTTTGATCGTTTGTTTGTTTTCAATCCAAAGAACGCGAAACCACATGAGTCTACTAATGTGGGTCAGCATATCGAGTAATTGTTACACTGTCTAATTTGCCTACATGTGTTGTTCCACCGTTCTTGTTAAAATATCCATTGCTTCTACAAAGTGCAACTATCGATGCTAAGTGTTAGCATTAGCAGGTCATGTTTCCATTATATGTTAGCGCTAAACTGGAAAGCCATTCTGAAAGCAATGTTGTTGAGTCAATATTTGCCAAACTGGTAGGAGGGTATTGGGGGGGGGGGGTTATTTATTTATTTTTTTTAGTACAGTGAATTGCGTTCACTGCCACCATCCAACACCCTTATCTCAAGTTTCTGCTTGCAGGTCAAAGCAAAAACAAAGAAAGAAATAAAAAGTCGGAATGATGGCTCGTACCGGTACTTTGAAAAACTCTCAAGTGGAGTCACTTGTATCTCAAGGCACCACTGTACTGTGCATGCTATGCTTTTGGATTGACGGAACTCTCTTTGTAAAAAATGCAATTGTCCCATTTGTACTGGTTGCAGCCCGAGCACCAGTGGCAGCTTTTGCACTGAGACAAAGGAATGCCTGGACTTTGAGGCGGTCTGCAAAACCGATGAATATGAAGTGAGTAATGACACCTTTGTTATGATCAATATCAGTGAGGTGAGTCTCACTGAGAGTGTATATAAAGGCTTTATATATATATATATATATATATCTATGTACTGTATATGTGTGTGTGTGTGACTAACACACCCAAATATCACAAAAGTTTGCCTGTTTAAAGGTAAAAAAGCAAAATCCATCACAACCAATGTCTGATTTTTATTTCATATTATTCATTTGACACCCCACACCCTGCCCACCACCTTTTCCAGCTACTCCCTTCAGGTTAGCGCGACCGAACCATGCGCGCCAAAACCAGCAGACATTCAAACCGCTTCTTCCCTCTCGCCATTAAGTCCCGAAACAGTGACTCAAATCTATCGTGGCTCTTTGCACTTTTGCACACCCCTGTGGAATCGTATTCCCGCATTGATCATTGTCGCTCCAGCTGTCTACATACTTGAATAATTGCGGTTTTATCAATATTCCACGCGACTGCATAATGGTACCGTTATATGAACGGAAAGTCTTTCGATACGCATCTGTCATGTCTTTTTTAATCGTAGTTGCTTGTTATTGCAATAGTATATCCCTTGCGTGTTGTACATACTTGGCCAATAATCATGATTCTGACTCTGTACTATTGTCACATTGAAGTTATTTTTGTGACCACTGTGGATTTGTCTTCCACCAACAGAGGGGCTACCAACATTTTTGTCCACGTCTATAAGTGCAATACTGTACACTAAATGATTCCCAAGTTGAAGTGAAGGATCATCTTGGGTGAAGCAGTAAAGTATAAAAACGGCTGACTGCGTTTTTTTTTTTTTTTTTTTTTTTGTGTAGGTCCGACACTACAGCCCCACCCGCTGGGTGTCTACAGACGCCGAGGCCTACTTCATGGGTGTGGGTGCTGCCATGGCATTCAGGAGACTTTTTCAGTACATCACCGGCGCCAATGAAGCAGGTGAAAAGAGCAAATAGTCTTTGATTGTGAAAAGATGGGATTCCCCCCCCCTTGACATTAAAGTGAGTGATTACGTATTGCTGTCAGGCATCCAGATGGAGATGACCGCGCCCGTTTTGGTTAAAATCCCAGAGGAGACTAAAATGTGGGAGCTGGCCGTTTACACGCTTCACTTCCTGCTGCCGCAAGCGTACCAGGACAAGCCGCCCGCACCTACCAATGACAAAGTGAGTGGACGGTGCAGCGTGAGTGTGATTAACTTGATAGCAAGTGTCGCGATGATAGCATCATAGTCACCGCCGCGTCGGTGTCACTGTTCATCCTTCTAGTTGTATTTCACCGAGATGCCCGAGATGGACGTCTACGTGCGCAGCTATGGAGGTTGGATGTTATCGGTGACGTCCAGGCTTCATGCACACCTGCTGACCACAGAGCTGGAGAGAGTGCGGGCGCCCTACAACCACACCTACCACTACGGCGTCGGCTACGACAGGTGTGCACAATACAAATGATTCGTCTGCAGACCAAATGCGAACACGCACGCTTTAATTTTGGAGGTGTGACGTTTGGCTGGGAAACCAATACAGTGGTGCCTTGGTGTAGGAGGGACCCCCAACTTACAAGGTTTTCAAGATACGAGCTGATAAATATAAACATTCTAGGAAAACTACACGTGTGTTTAAAACAACTGCATAGATCAGCCTTTCGTCTGCTAGCTTAATGCAAGATGTTAACACGAAATGGGGGGGGAGGGCCATATTTATATAGTTTTGCGCTAGACTTGGCACTGGGCACAAAAATAAGTCCAAAAGGGATTAAATCATATTTCAAGGCACCACAATATTGATTAGAAGAAATCCTCATGTAACATTTCACTTTATGTGCGTGCGTGCATGCGTGTAGTCCCTTCAAGCTTCTCAACAGGCACAACGAGGTGTGGTACGTGGCTGAGGGGCCGCCAGTGTGCTCAGATCCACAGGAGCCCACTCCCGCTCACACCCCCAAGATGACACCCAGCCCTCCCGCCAATCTCTCATCGGATCCCCTCGCGGACTCCGCCTCCCTCACGGCCACCAACCTGACATCATCCAACACCTCGGACGCGCCAGCCGACGCATCTACCGACATGCCCACCGACATGCCGCCCAGCCCCTCTTCTTCTCGCCTCTGGGTTAACCTGAGCTCCGCCCCCACCTCGGTTAAAGTCCCGACAGACGTGGCGCCCAACACCACCTGGTCCGCCTCCACGGCCCTCTCGCTGGAACCTCAGGGGGACACCGCCATGGGGAACAGCACCGAGCGCATTTTGGCCAACCCCCAACAAGATGGCGTCTAAGTGGAGGCGGCGCTGTTGCACTACGACACCCATGTTAGCTCATTGTGCTTCACTAGCCACAGAAAACTGCATCAGAGTGTTGGTATTAGCTGCTGAGTTATGTTCAAACTGCCGCTAAAATTGGCGTTGTATAATCCAGTGTTTCTCAACCTTATTTGGAAGTGAGGCACATATGTATTTTATGGGGGAAAAAAAATCTGATACTCCTGGACTAACCTATTCACAGATTTTGTTTTGGAACCCGGCCGGCCTCCATTCGTCATTGTTTTTGTGCTTGGACTAAAACATAACAATTGTGCTTTGGCTCCATCTTTTGGTATTTTGATGCAGAGGAACTACAGTATTTTTAATTAGAACAGCGCTATATGGTCCTTTGCCGCCACCTTGTGTCTGCTTAGTTGAGCACAAAACTACTGCGATGGTCCTGTTGCATATGAAGAGTATTCATTTTGCCCCGCAGATGGATGAACAAAGATACTTTATTTGTCACAAAGGAATAATTTTTGGACCAATTGCATACTTTCCTGTGGCACTGAGAATCACTGGTATGATCAAGCTTTGAAGATTTTGATTCTATCCACCACGTACTCATGTTGTCGTTCATTGCAACTTTTGCACATTAAAGCATGCTGGCGCTTGGATAGCTTCGTTGAATTGTGTGAACACATTTTAGGAGCCAAAGTACTGTTACATTACAATTAAAACGAATGAAAGTGAAGTTAAAAGGATTATGACATAAATATGTTTCTTCTGGAGCTTCATCTTTAATATTGTGAATTGAACCCGTGTATAGCGTGCAGTCTCCACACTTTGCCGAGAGATAGTGATGGGATTTTCGGCTCTTTTCGGTGGTCCAGTTCATTTGGATCAGCTCAGTGAAAAGAGCCGGCTGTTTTTGGCTCTGAAACGGTTCTTTTAACTTGAGCTTTTCTTTTAAATATTAATGACAAATTTAGCATACATTTTGATAAATGACTCAGTGAACTAAATATTGCACTCTACTGACTGCAAATTGCAACAATTATCAAGCAAAGAAATGGCTTTTTACTGATTTTATTGAACATTAATTCAAAACAAAAAAAAAAACGACCATGTATAGTAAGGCATTTTTAGCCAAAAAAAACGACCATGTATAGTAAGGCGTTTTTAGCCAAAAAAAAAAAAATGACCATGTATCGTAAGGCGTTTTTAGGCGAAAAAAACTACCACGTATAGTAAGGCGTTTTTAGCCGAAAAAAAAAGACCATGTATAGTAAGGCGATTTTAGCCGGACAAAAACGACCATGTATAGTAAGGCGTTTTTAGCCGAAAAAAACGACCATGTATCTAGTCAGGCGTTTTTAGCCGAAAAAAAAACGGCTATGTATAGGAAGGCGTTTTTAGCCGAAAAAAAAACCTACCACGTATAGTAAGGCGTTTTTAGCCGAAAAAAATGACCATGTATAGTAAGGCGTTTTTAGCCCAAAAAAAAAACGACCATGTATAGTAAGGCGTTTTTAGCCGAAAAAAATGACCATGTATAGTAAGGCGTTTTTAGCCGAAAAAAAGGACCATGTATAGTAAGGCGTTTTTAGCCGAAAAAAACGACCATGTATAGTAAGGCGTTTTTAGCCGAAAAAAACTACCACGTATAGTAAGGCGTTTTTAGCCGAAAAAAATGACCATGTATAGTAAGGCGATTTTAGCCGAAAAAAATGACCATGTATAGTAAGGCGTTTTTAGCCGAAAAAAATGACCATGTATAGTAAGGCGTTTTTAGCCAAAAAAAAAAAATGACCATGTATCGGAAGGCGTTTTTAGCCGAAAAAAACGACCATGTATAGTAAGCCGTTTTTAGGCGTAAAAAACTACCACGTACAGTAAGGCGTTTTTAGCCGAAAAAAAAAGACCATGTATAGTAAGGCGATTTTAGCCGGACAAAAATGACCATGTATAGTAAGGCGTTTTGAACAAAAAAATGACCATGTATAGTAAGCCGTTTTTAGCCGAAAAAAACGACCATGTATAGGAAGGCGTTTTTAGCCGAAAAAAACTACCACATATAGTCAGGCGTTTTTAGCCGAAAAAAACGACCATGTATAGTAAGGGGTTTTTAGACGAAAAAAACGCCTTACTATACATGGCCGTTTTTTTCGTCTAAAAACCCCTTACTATACATGGTCTTTTTTTTTGGCTAAAAACGCCTTACTATACATGGTCGTTTTTTTCGGCTAAAAACGCCTTCCGATACATGGTCATTTTTTTTTGGGCTAAAAACGCCTTACTATACATGGTCATTTTTTTCGGCTAAAATCGCCTTACTATAC
>CAAKHF010024099.1:6117-34548 GCA_901007745.1 Hippocampus kuda | reverse complement strand
GGTGAGTAACTTTGGACTGAATTCGAAAGCCTACCAGGTCATGCCACGATGCGGCAGCAGTTCTGTCAACAACGCCGAGCCGATAGCGGTCTCACACACACACACGGCAATAAATGGGAACTAGCGAGATGAGGCCTCTTGTGCGCACGAGTGGGTTCAATCAAGCTTCCCCGGTTTTGTCTTATGACAAGTGGAAAGGTAGAATTGACCTAGCGGTCCTTATTTAGTGACAATGTGCTAAAGTATCATAAAGTATGATGGGTATTTACCTGTGATCTCCGCAAACTGGATTGTTACAGGGATGCAAAGGTTTTCAATTGAACACCATAATAATCATTAAGCGCATCGAGGCACTCCAGAGCAGTGGCAATTACAAGTTGCATTAGCCAGAAGAGGGTGAGTGAACAAAGTGACATTTCGAGCAGGTACACTGTGTGTTTAAAAAGCATGCTGGAAAATGCGGTGATCAGAACGCGGGCAGGTGGAGCAGTCCATAAGCATTTTCCTTGCATTAAGGTTTAGTATGCTGTCCTTGGGTGTCTTGAAAGGCGCTTATAAATAAAATGTATTATTATTATATTATCTTTTTAAGATTGTCCAATGTGCGTTTGCAACGAGCTAGCATATTTTAAAGCGACGCGGTTGTTAAAAATGACATACTATTCTCTTTGTTTTATGTTTAGTTTGACATCAAATGACAACAGGGAGTGTCAATAGAAAGCTTGACAGCTTTTTTTTTTTTTAACGAATATTTCACAATGCGCCAAATAGCTTCTTGTGAAGCGAGCTCAGCTTGCTGCCGCCATTTCTCACCGCATCAGTGAAGAAACGTGTAATACGAGGCAACTACAAATACCATTTTTTTTATTTGAAGTGCTGCAAAAACGGTGGGACAATGGGGAAATGTTCCAGGGAAAGATCTACAAACATGACTGGTCCTGCAAATGTGGGGCAAAGCCCCACCAAAGCTGCACTACTCCTCCAGTGTACCAACACAAGCTGGGAGACAAAATGGCTGCTCTCCGCTGCAACCCACAGCTCAGCTAACTGTAAAAACACTCTGCAATTAGAACGGTGATTGGATTGTACGTCTTCACGAGTGTCTCTTCTTGGTTGCGGTGAGAGTTCACGACACACAGACCACGCAGTTGAGAGGGTGGGCTCTTGGCAAGTGGTCTCTCCTAATCAGGCCTGCGACGCCAGCCTCTCGATGATTCTCCGGTAGTCTTGCAAAACCACCTGGTAGCTCTTCTCCAGCTCCTCGTGTTGCATCTGAGTGTCCATCTGACCCAATTGGGACACCACCTCCTCGAGCCGCAGGCACTTTGTCATCTTCGTTAGCTCCCGCTGATTCTTCTGTTCAAAAGAAACAAACCGACGGCCACGTCAGGGAAGGTGGAAACGGTCATTTAGGAAAATGGTCACAAGCGTGGTTCAAATTTGCAAAATTAAGAAAAAAATAAATGTTTACCCGATGGTAAAGATGCCGTTTCTTTTCTCAAAACTTCAGATGAATAGTGCCTGAGGATGCACGGGCGAAGCATTTATAGATGTAATTATCTGTCGTTCTTCCTTCACGGGATTCTCGAGGCGCACACAAGTTGTCTTCTTGTCACATCATGGAATTTAAAAATGCACCCTTCTCTTGTGGAGTCAGGGCGGGGGCTGCAGGCAGGCCAATCAAGGTCCCTCATCCTCTACTTCTGCAGTCAGGTTGATGTGTAACGTGCGCGGAATGTACTTCATTGAAATTTGGCATGAATCTCCCTCATTGTTTCCGAGTTTAAGCTTACACAAGTAATTCAAGATGGACCAGGACCCTGACCTCCGATCCATAACAGTGAGTTTTGACCACAGTGTCCTTAGACAATAAAAAAATCTTTTTTTTTTTTTTAATGCAGATTGTCCAACCCGGGTAATGTGATGCACACTAACATCAACTACTGATGAACGGCAGTTGGAAAAGCGATGACAATGAAATTCCACATTCCACATAATCAGACAAGGTCTCCCGAGGCATGTTTAAAAAAAAAAGCTGTGTTCGGGCAGAGGTATTATTCGCTCACATTTACAAAGTGGCAGCATCCAACATTCAGCTAACTCCATGTTAAAACTCCTCAGGGAAGGAAAAAGAAAAGAAAGAAAGAAAAAAAACTGGCAGCATCTGGCGAACAGATCTCTTCTTGTCAATTTACCCCGTGGGACCTTTTTTCCATGTCCTACTCTGCCTCTTTGGAGACGCGGTTTCGCTGCCGAACAGAATGCCTGATGGTTGCTATGCAAAACAACTCCGACAGAATACGTCGAGGGGAAACACAATGTACGAGTTATGTTAGGTTCTATTCCATGATTTCATAAGGTGCATCTCGTTGACTATTATGCAGTTGTATGGAAAGATTGCCACATAAAATTTGAGTAGCCCCCCCCCCCAAAAATACTTTCAAAAACAATTAATATCAAATTGCACACACAGAGCTACACTCATCTAAATCGTAACTTTTTCTTGGCAGAGTGCTTTAAACATTTCCACTAGATTATTCCTGTGCAGTATTTTCTCATCTTAACCCATCACAGAGAGCGAGAGAGAGAAAAAAAATAGACGACTCACCCTGTAAGGTCCGAACAGCCTCTTCTTCACTGCCAAGCGGTACGCCCTTGATTTCTCTTCATCGCTCATGTCCGTCACTCTCAGACGCAGGATCTCGTACACTCTTCTTGCATGTTTCTGTAGAGGTAACATTGATTTAAACCGAAGGGGTTTTACTCAAAGCTGACTTATTTTCACAAGTGGCGAGTCTCGGAGACTGGTTTTGTGGCAACTGAAAATATGAATTGCCGTTTCGTGACGTGCACAGGAGGATTCACGCAAACAAAAAATCCATTTACGGGTTTCAGGCAGTAGATGGGATTCGCATGCCAGGCGGCCAGCAGCGGTTAAAACAAAAATACAGTATATCGTGGACACTTAATTGTGTTTTATACAACAATACTTAACCATATTTACAATTTCAGATCAACTAATGGATGGAATAGTGAGGCTTGGGGTAAATATTTTCTCCCACCCTGATGGTTATGGTTGCAAAAAGGCTGACAAAATGTCCGAAGCATCCACGAATTGGGTCATTCAATAATTTGCTGCGTTGGACTGGTGACATTTTCCGACATTCATCACGGTGATGAGACGACCAGGCAAGCATTGAGAGAGAGTACCTTGTTGATTTTCAGTTTCATTTGTGCCTCTTCAACCATTTCGGCTGACAGGCCGTGGTGCAGTTTGTCCTCCGCAAAGGACGGCAGGCCCTGACAAAGCTTGACCAGCACGTAATCCCTCAGCTTCACGTAGCTCTCAGAAGGGTCTTCAGCTGAAAACGCAATTGATGGCAGTCAGATAAGAACGATAGCAATCTCTCTGCTGGGGTTTGTGAAGCATTTTCTTTCGCCACATTCCAAATTCCAGTCTCGGGTGCCTCTTTAGTATTCATCCCCGGTCTCCACACAGCCATGTCAACAACTTAGATTGAGTAAATCTCAATAAGGCCTCAGCAGGCTAGTCTTCATGCCAGTTCACCAAATCAACTTTCCCTGCATGATCCAGACACAGCACTGACAAATCAATTTCAGCATTTGTGACTGAACCGCGCATTCCTTTTCGCTCCAAGCACAAAGGCCATTCCGATGAAGTTGGGACGTTGTGTTAAACATCAATAAAAACAGAATACAATGCTTTGCCAATCGTGTTCAACCTATACCTAAGTGAATACGCTGCAAAGATATTTCCGATGCAAACGGATAAACTTTGTTTTGGGCCAATGATCATGAACAAGAGTGGTCCAAAAAAATGGGCTTGTTTTTGTGGGTGTCGTTTGCAATGGCGATTGCATACTATGACGAGTTGCTCCTTAAGTCAACTTCACGCTGTAGCCGGTGTTTATTTAAAATGGCTCACCTGTGATGTCTTGCACTTTTGGAACGCTAGAATAAAATCTGTGCACTGCCTCCAACAATTGCGCTCCATGACCTTCTCCTTGGAACGGAGGCAGTATCAGCATTTGACTGTTTAGCGAATGAACACAAAAAAAAGAGGGAAAAAAAAATTATTGTTGATTTGTAAAATACTTAAAACATGTTTTTTTTTTGTTTTTTTATATCCAAGTAGCAGCACAGCAGGAACAGAAAGTGATGAGAGTCTCTTTGAACCATCAGCACAATTAATTCAGTCACATCAGATGCTTATTTATAAAGTTGTTTTCAGACACAAATCACCCCCGGTTTCATGATGAAACCAATGATTGGTGATCTCGGCGAGTAATTTGGGCCCTTCTTTGGGAAGAGGATAAAGAAATGTGCAAATTCCCTCTTCCCTTTAACACACAAAAGAATGGGATAGCCCGCACTGCCCCAGCAATTACCTTACACGTGGCCGGGTTTTGTCTGGATACGCGTAGTAATTATAAACTGTCATGTAGCCAATGGTTGCGTAGAGGGTCTCCCCGTCTTTATTGTACTTTTCAAATCTGCACATAAAACACAAAGGCAAACAGGTCAATTACAAGCGCACTTTCATGCAGTGTCCATTTTACACCCCCCCAATCCCCTCCCCCCCACGCACGACGGCACCAAGTTAGAGCAGCCAGGCCAGATTGGTACACCTGCTGCAACCTGAATACATTATGCACTTAATTGGAGTACTGCAACTTAGGGGAAGAGAAAGGCCTGAAAGAGGGACTGAGCTCCTCAAAAATCACTTCAGTCCATTTTGCCCATTGTCACTTTTAATAGGTGCCAAGGTAAAGGAAACACTGGCAGAGGCTCTTTTTACTGTTAACATACTGTTCATGTTTCAAAAGACAACAGCATTCAATTCTGTTCGTGCCCCCCCAAGAAAAAAACCTCAAAAGGGCTTTTTGGCACAAAAGAATTTCTTGCCTGATCAAGAATTCTCCTACCGAGGGGAATATAATCAAATCGGCTGAGTAATTGGCCAAAAGCGCCTCAAAAAGGGGCTTTGTCTTTCAATGACACAATATAGGCTTTGGGATAGTTTAGGGTAGGGAGGGGGGGCATATGGGGGTGGGGGTGTCAATTAAAGAGATCACGCACACAAGAAAGAAGTCCCAACGATCGTCATCGGGGTCAATGAAACTGGCGGTCTCTATGAACCACATGAGGAAGGTCTGCAGGCGCTCGTGGTACTCTCGGAATCCCGAGCAGCTCAAGTCGGCCTGCGGCAAATATGATGGGAAAAGAAAATGTTACAAGCTGAAATATTTCAAGCGGCTTTCAACAAAAATGCACGGGGGGGGGGGCAAAAGATGAGCCGTTCACACCTTGTGAATCTGATACGTGAGCTCTCCGGCTTCGTCGTTGTGGACTGTGTATACGTGCAACAAAGTGCCGAAGGGCCTGAAATTCGCTTCCTTCTCCAGCAGTGTGATGAAGTCATCAGTGTTGCAGATGAAGCCGGCGGGAACAATTTCACGGATCTTTCCATCGATATTGTCGGGCTGTAAGGGGAATTCAGATCATTACGGTGATGAAGGACTGGGAAAGGAATACACGCGCGTTCAAACAAAGTTGAGCCTTGAGGTGCGAGTTTAATCACTTCCTTGAGCCTGCTCGTAACTTTCCCCTTCAATGCAACATGGTGCTGTTTTCTGGCGTGAGCGCCTCAGCCAACTGGAGGCAAGACGGTTATACATCGTACTGCACTTTCTGTGGCGTCACCAATGTGGTGGCTGTTCTAAAAAAATAAAATAAAATAGCTTACCGGTGATGGGACATTGTAAAATTCTAAGAATGTTGTGGGAGCGAACATTCAAAAACTGGCAGAGGCTTATGGAAAAAAAAAAGTCTTGCATATTTATATTTATCTGGTCCCTCAATTATTGTGAGAAATCATGAACATGCTCAGTGTCTTCACATTAATTTTCAATAAATAATGAACATTCTTCAAAGTTATTTGAGCTAATTTGTTATTTCAGAAGTGTGTATCAAACTGTTAGCTGGTCACATTAATCTGTACCCCGAAAAGTAGCTCTGACTGAGCCCTGGCTTGAAGGCTAACAACGGTACCACATTGATGCTAATTGTTAGCGCGTGTGCGTATGTCATTTACCATTGTATACTAGCATTGAGGTAGGAGAGGCTACGTGGTTGTTTTGATCAATAAAAACACAGTGTACTTTTTGTTTTAGATTTACTTTGACAATAAACAGTGTGGAGCCTTTTTTTTTTTTGGAAGAATGTTTACTCATTTAATCTGCCATACTTTTGCTTGTTGTGAACTGAGTTGAGTCATCTGCCATCATACGTCATTCATTTTGCACTCGCAAGCCAAAGCAAATCCACAATGTTTGATCGACATCTTGTATCTATTAAAAAAAAAAAAGTAAGTCGCATCACTCCTATCTCAAGGCTGTATTCCAGGTGACCGACACGAAACATTTCTCTTTTCAAAGACGAGGCAAGGCTGCGAGAAATGTACCAAAATAGGTTGTAAAAAGAAAACAAATCCCCCGAGTGTGCGCCAATGAAAAGAAAACCATTAGGCAATTAAAACTGTCAGCTGAGCAGAGGGGCCTGGGCAGCCGCCCTCCCCCCTCCCAGTGAAAAGACCACTTAAATCGGTACATTTACTCTTCAAGTTAAACCATGAATATGTGATGAAGTTGCCACAATAACGCATTTCTGCCACTCACCGGGAAATTAAACCTGATGAATTGATCTCAACTTCATAAACCTTTGGCAATACATAATAGAGGCCCTCTCCTCTAATCCTGCCAAGTGAACCCAATCAAATGAATTGGGCCCCGCATTTTTCAAAGGGCCTCGGAGACAAAGGGGCTCTACCCCTCGGACTTTTTCCCTCAGCGCAACGCGTGGTTAGTTCAGCTGTAATGTTTGCATTGTATCCATTTCCACAAGGATTGACGTGAGAACACTTTACTAAGCGGCCCTTTCACACCATTTGCATGTGTGATGGGCATTATGTCGCCACAGAGACCCTCGCTGCTCGGCATTCAAAACGGGGAAATGAAGAAGGTCGGGGCAAAATGCACGACAAAAGGCTAATACAAAATACTGCCGATTCTCCCCCTTTCAGACATCAGCTAATATCAAACTGGAGGTAATGCACCTGCAGCTGAATGCCTCTCCAGCACTGCGATTGTTCGGCCGCGTTTGGAAGAAACAAGGAGCATGCTTAAAAAAAAAAAAAAAAGGCCTTCGACAAACAAGCCTTTTTGTTCGAGACACTCTTTGACATACTAGACACCAAATTGCGCAGCCTTTCAGAATAGATGCCTTCGTGTTTCCTGAATGTAACTTAACAATGTACCTTCAGAACAATGTTCTATATATTTGATTGCAAAACAATCAGGACAAAGGGGGAATAAATAAATCTAATTTGTCGTGTTGGTATTATCTAGCGTCTTTGAAGCAAAAGCCTTCCATCATCTTTTTGAGTCAAAACAAACACGCTCACAGAGGTCGATGATGGAAATGCTGAAAATTGCCATTAGTCTGAATTAGTTATTGTCCAGGGAGGAAAAAAAAAATTGGTAAGAGACTACATTGCAGCTGCTTAAATTCTAAGTCCTTTTTCTCACCACCTGCACCGCGGCCTGACTGTCCACATGCACTCGGACGGGGAGACAAACACTCTTCAGACGTAGCCAAAGCTACTCCCCTCGTTCTCCACCCTGACACCAGCTGCACTCAAACCCTTGACGCTCAGAGTGCCGTCGGGGTCAACGCTGAGCACACGCTGGCAGTCAGGCAGCCATCATTCTTCATGTTGAACATCATCTGTGGCTTCAAAGTTGGCTCCAAAAAATACAGAAAATGGCTCTCCACTTCCAATAAAAACATTGACAGTCAACTGTCTCACTTCCCATCCTTATCAGATGGAAGCATTGACTTTTTTTTTTTTTTTTAATATGAGTCCTTCACAAACGCTCAAATCATCAACATGTAACAACCATTTATACTTCGTAGTTGTGGCCGGAATAACTTGCGATGACTCAGATTTTGTGTACAGTGGTACCTCTACTTACGAAATTAATTGGTTTGGGAAGAAATTTCTTAACTAGAAAAATTTGTAAGTAGAGACGCGTTTTCCATGTAAATGTCCTAATCCGTTACAAGCACCCCCAAAAATTCAGACATAAATGTTTTTTAAAGCATATAAATGCATCAAAACATGTAACTAGTTTAAACATGGCATTCTGATTAATATTGCGTTTGTGGAATATAAATTAAAGTAAATCCACCATCTGAGCGGGCACCCATTTTGCCACTTGCTGTCGACTGAAAATTACATCACAGTTATTCAGGGATCAGGTAATGACCAATCACGGCTCAGCTTGCGGACACCACATGACCAAACTCAGAAAACGTAATTCTATTGAGGAGGGGTAATAGGAAAAAAAAATGATGTGGGGAAGAAAAAAAGCAAACCTTACCTCCACACAGTCAAATGTGTCTGTGACTTTGGAGGAATACTTGACTTTATAAAGAGTGGTCAGGCTTCCAGCTGTGTAAAAGAGCTGGATCTGAAGACCTTTGTATCCAAATGCCACCTCACTGTGGGGAAAGGAAGAAATTCATTGTAATTTAGAACATTTCATTTTTTTTGTAAAATACCAGGAGTTTACATATAAAACATAAAAAGATATATGCCCCTCCCCACTGTCTGATATGAAATCACACAAAACATAAGAATTACCCAAATTATTTCAATTTGCGAAATGCCAGAATAATTATTTTTGACAATTTGGAACATAGATTGAAAGCTAATCAATGTGACCACAGGCTGGTAGTGATGGTAACAGTGGGCTTACTTGGGTCCACAAGGAACAATTCTATCAGTTTTTGTTTTCACGTTTACATTTTTAGTTGGCACACAACAATTGGTTCTTGCAACAGTTTGGTTCTTACGGGCCTGAATTTAGTCTGCAACATAAATCCAACTTAACGACAATATGAGCTTTTATATGCAAGTGGGGAACGGTAATTAAGTGAAGCGGTGCTCTCCATAATGATGGAAAGAAAATACTTACTCATCTCCAAAAATCTGGTGGCTGTACTCCGGGTGGAATGTAGTACCATCATCATCAACGTCCTCTGGAAAGCGAACTGAGTTAAAAAAAAATGTGAATGCTTTTGGTTAAGTGGTTAAAAGTTAAAAAAACAACAACAACAAATAAACACAATTTACAAATAACAGAATACGTTATGGCTTCTTGCATGCATTTCAGTGTTGTGTTGAACTTAACAGATTTAACGTATCAGTCAATTTGTGAGTAAATTGAGATGATATCATTATTACTTTGATGTGCTTATTTAGTGGTGTGTGGTGAGATTTTTAAGCAAATGGGTGCCTTGGCTCAATAAAAGTTGGGAAATATTTGATTAACATTATGTATAAAATACAGCCCAAAAAAAGGACATACTTAGCTTTAAGCATACAGCTTCATTGGTGTCACACTTAAATTCAGCCAGTTTATTTTCCATGTTGTTTGCTCCTGAGAGAACACACTCCATTAGCTGTTATTCAAGGATACACTTTCCACAGCATGATAATCGTTTCAATGTACAGTAGGCCCTCTTAATGGTGCACAAAACTAAGCAGTGCAACACAAGATCAGTCTGTCTAGCCAAAGAGTTTTTCGGAGGGAAATCTAAGGCAATAAAGCAGAGCTTAGCTTTTCAATGTTGCAGCATTGGATATAGCCTGGCTAGACTACGTCATGAAAACGAGCACTAGTAAACAACACCACAATATGTTCGCTAAAAGAGGATCATTCACATCTCGTACGGAGTTAAGGTGGCTTGCATGCATAATAACAGCAACAATTGTCTGTTACTTTCCACGTGGATGTAAACAATATTTTTTAAAAAAGCTGCCATACCCACAGTCAGTACGGCTAAACATACAGCATGTTATTGACAGTCTGATAGCACGCAGCTAACACAGCAGGCAGGCCCGCGTTGCGAATTCTGTTCTGCAAAGTTGTCGTCACGCTCGCCACGTTAGACGTTGGGTAGAACACGCTTCTGTCTGCGCGCCGGTGGGTATGAAGGGAAGCTGGCTAGAACCGCAGGCAAAAGAACCAAGCTGTCAAATACGTACCCGCCATTTCTGCAGTGTTGTGGGAAGTGTGTTGTCCTAAAAGACCGCGCAATCATGAGGACTTCCGGTATTACGTATTTCCGCTCGAAGCGGATGTTTTTTTTATTGCGCGGGGGGGAGGGGGAGCTCTTCTTTTCCTTCCAGCGTACTTTAAATTTTTAAAATATGTATTTCTCAAAATGTATTCTGTTAAAAAAAGACCTTTGTTCGTATGAGGAAAAAAAAACAATTCCTCCCATATTACCAAAAAAATCGCATCAAGGTACCGTTTCTTAAATCATATCCTAGTCCTTTTACAGTTCAATTATTTGGCCATGATAATAACATCAGATTAACATCTTGGTGGAAAACATCCCTTTTAGATTGTAGATTTTGAAAAGATGGTTAACAATGGAACGCCCGCGTGTCACTGACCAGACTTTCATATAAACTGAGTCAAGATTATCATTAATTCAATTTTCATACTTTGTTAACAGGTTAACAAACACAGTTATAATGAAGAAAAATAACAATTGTGTGGAAAGGAGCAATTTTGAACATGTCAATGAGCTCACAGTGATCTGCTATCAACCCAGCATTTGCTTTTCTACCCTCCAGGTGCACCAATAAATGACATACCCAGTCAGGTTTATGCCACTGTAATTTCACCTCCACTACAATGTCAGCACTAGATTACCCCTTTTCTGTACAAATACTATGTTTTATTTAACATTTCTCAGCAACTGCCAGATCACTGCTTTGCAAAACGGTAAAAAAAGAGGAAAAAATAATGCAAGTTTGCCAACTGAAATTCCCAACCTTGACTGAACCGAGGCACCCATTAAAAAACTAAATCATCAAAACACAATATGAATACTGATGAATAAAAAATGGTCTTTTATCAAATTATCCCCAATTTGTCTTAAGAGAATGTTTATTTGGATCTGTTAATTAAATAGAAAGCTGATATATAAGTTGTTCTGGTTTATGAATGGGAAAAGGTGGATACACAGGTTTACTGTATTTTCTGCCATTTATTGAAAGATTTGATTATTCTGCCTATCACTACAAGTCACTGACATAGACGGCTGTACAGAGATATATTTCTAATTAATAAATAATAGTTTTCAAACACATTAACTGTGAAACTTGTAATTCCCTGCAGCAACCACTTACCCTGGTTGGGAATCACTGGAGAACGTGATGCAGCAGTAAAGTGGTCCACTGTATGGTCTTTAAAATTTTTAAAAAGCAACTTGCAGTTTTTTTACTCTTAAATGTCTTAATTTCTCTTGTTAATGTGCTTAAATGTTGTCAATCTTCGTTCTTTTAGGAATTTTTGGGAATGTACTTTTGTTTTTATTGCTCTGCTTTTTAATGTCTATGGCTGTTTTATTTGTTAATGCTTTTAGGTGTTGTGCTTTTGCTTGTGCAACGCACAATGAAGTGTCTTGTTCATGAAATGTGCGATATAAGCAAACCTGCCTTGCCTTAAAATAAAATTCAGCCTATGTAATGGGGCTGGAATGTAAATTCATTTGAGTGTAAAATATTGTATTGACATGTGATATAAAGTATCCATCCATCCATTTTCTGAACCGCCTCATCCTCACAAGGGTCGCGGGGGTGATATAAAACAATAATAAATTATTTGCAGGATACAGTGCAAATCAAAACCGACTGTGAAACCAACCATGACGTCACCACTTGCTAATGTGTTCGATTTGTTTCAACGTTGAAGCCGCGACTTGGTACGGCGCACGTACCATTTCCCTATCAATTAATTATCGACTACTGCAATGTGACTGCCAGTCGTTTTTGTTTTATGAGCTTCCGGCGTTCATGTACGCCTCCATTCGTGCGTAGTATATCCTCATTTCAACTCCACAAACAGGAATTGTAAGAACAGCCAGCTCCGCCACCTCACCGCCCCTACCCAAACTGAACCTTCCAGGATTTGGATGGACATGCAGTGTGTTACTGTACTGCATCCATTCGGCGCCTGCGCTGCTTCCTTACAACTGACGTCACACCCAGAATGGCGGTCAAGGTGACTCAGTGACTACTTCTTATCACATATTAACTTTAAAAGACGCTACCGCGAGCGCGTATATTTCGCTGTCGTCCGCGGCGACCGCGGACCTTCCAGGGCGTGTTTCAGAAATGTGGCGGACCCCCCTTGAACGCTGCTCGCACCTTCCGGAGCGATGGCCTCCCCCCCAGACGTGTTGACGCGGCTGTCACGTTTACTACAAGACGAATTTGTGTTTATTATTATTTTTTCCACCGCTGGCTTCGTTCGCTACAGCCCGGGGGGTTGTGTTAGCACTCCGCGGATGTTTTGGATCGGTTCCGCCATGCCGGTTTTGCTAAAATCTGAGCTAATCACCAGAGCAAAATAAGTTCATTGATGAACCGGTTGAACCACTTGAGGGTTTGATGAAGAAGCTACATGAAAGTGTCTGAAATTGGGCTTGTGTGTGTTACAGGTGAAAATGACAAAAAGAGCCGACCCCCATGAGTTGAAGGCAGTTTTTCTCAAGGTAAGACCAGTTGGGGTTTTTTTTTGTGACTTTGTGGTTTGCTCAGGGTGTGTACCGTCTTCCGTGTTATGGTTCACATAGTTTACTTAAAGGTCACACATATGCTTTGACTTTTTGGGGGGAGGGCTGCTTCAACTCAGAATTCTTTCCTCTGTTGGATAGATATTGCAATTTGGTGGAAAACATATTTTTTGTTGTGGGCCACATCTTGGGCCACATCATTTCTCAAGTCTGTTATGACTGAAAATTATATAAAGGTACCTTCACTGACAAGTTTATTTTATTCCGTGACCACGCTTGTGGAATTTCATTCATAGATTCCAGCAACATTATATATATATATATATATATATATATATATATATATATATATATATATATATATATATATATATATATAATTTGTCAGTGTTTGATTAAAGAAAAACAGCGCTGTCAAACTAATATAGAAGACAATGCAAACAAATAAACTTGTTTAATAAAGTGTAATTACTATAAGACACGACAACATTATGCCTGAGCTGTGTGCCTTTAATGGGTGTGGCTTAATGAGCCGACTTTCCTCCGATCTCTTCGGCTAAATTGGATTGGCTGATACTTTGCATGTTGTGTCGGGAGTAATTTTGTGAAGTTGCCAATCAGATTAAGGGCACATATCTCCACCGGTTGTTCAATAAAATAATTTGGAGAAGGTTTTGACTAAATTATTTATAGGAGCTGTAATTTTAGGTATTGCGTATTTTGAAAACAACTATGTCCTTAGTAAAAATCGTCCCCCAAAATCCTGTCGTGTAAACCGTAACGTCGACTAGTAAGTGATGCCAGGAATGTGGCCAGTTAGTTTCCGTTTGCATTGGACATGACTTATGGCCATACAAGTGACCTGACTTTGTTTTTTTGAGTAAACATGTAAAACACAAGCACTGTGTAGGCAGGAAACTCATATCAACTCGCTACACAACAAGCAGCACTGAACAATTCTGAAAAGAAAAAAAAAAACAATTCAAGTTGTTCAATGCTGCTCCCATATCAAGTTTACTCTCAAACTAAAATAATTACATGTTGTGTTTTGAAAACAACCACACAGCTTCGCCTTCCACTTATTTAATATTAACCCATAATGCAAAACGCCATAGATAGGCTAACACCATGAGTCATCCCGATGTTATAGCCCTTTCAGCAATGGACATTTGAAGACTAACAATGTATCAACACATCTAGACAGACACTAAAACAAAACTCACAGGCATGTTCTCTTCATCCTATTAATAGTCATTTAATTAGTCACTTAAAGTCATGATGACAGTCTTCTTTGTGTCTCCATGACTGTATTGAACTACCCGGGTGGCCAAGTCGTGCGCACCAAAAGAAGTTGCGGGGAATTAATCATGCACAATGGTTTACATTCTATTTAATTCTTGTATTTTTTTTTGGGGGGGTGCTGGGACCTGCAATGAAAATGCTATTAAACCGTATTAATGGCAATTCCATTCACTTCACTCGAAAGACGATTTGCGATAGGACTGTAAAGCGCTCTGCTGTCTGTTACAGCTGCAGCTGTTGTGAAAGTGCTTTATAAATAAAGGTGAATTGTGTTGAGAGTGTCTTGACTTACGCTTGTGGTCTCGGAACAAATTAAAGTTGTAACTCAAAGCACCACCCTTTTATGAATTGTTATCTACCGTATAGTGTCAAAAACACTTCTATTTTTGAAATCACGAGTTATGTGATTGCCCCACAGGGATAAATAAAGTTTTCTGAATCTGAATGTAAAATTGCGTTGTGTTAAATTTTAAGTAAACGAGGGATTCCTTTTATAACTTTGCTGCTGTGAATTGGGAATTTCTCCATTGCGAGACTAATAAAGGTTTTCTTATCTTATCTTATTTGATGGGGGGTTGGGGGGGGATGCTTGTAATAGCGGTTAAAAATGAAGAAAATGTGCAATTTTCTGTCAAAATAGTAAGCGTGAACCCGGTCAGGAAGAAATATGAACGAGACATTTGATATGCCTTAGCGAGTCGCATAAAGTGATGCAACAGGCCTTGAGTTTGACACCTGTTTGCCAGTATGTCTGCTTGGCACACACTCACTCACACACACACCCCATTTTGGAGTGTGAACTTCCTGAAAGTCTCCACGCGGTCTTCAGTCTGCCACAAGAGGACTGACTGTGTAATTTGTGATCCACATTCAGGTGGAAGAGTTAATTACTGCCAGCTCTTTCTGACTGCCTGTATAATTTGATTAAGAACTACTTGAGGCCTACTGTGAGGCTGAATAGAAACACAATAATAATGTGATGGAAGAAAAAGGCAGCACAGCAATAAATTGCCGGGAATGAATAGTTTCACTTTCTCCGTTAATTTGGCGGAGTGCAATAAGATGGAAGCAATGAAAACACTTGGCGTGAAACGCTCCACCCTCGCTGTTTCTGTTTATCTCCGAGCCCCTTTCTGTCTTTCTTGGCTCCTGCTTTGCGATCCTCCAGTCTTTTTTTTTTTTCTTTCTTCCATGCCAGTTTCATGCGGTGCTTGTGTTCCCTCGGCTATCTCTGCTCCAGCTTGAAACCCGACCCTGACTCTAAAATGGACTGCAAGTCTTGGAGGGTGTTTGAGGTCTTAAGTTTAGAACAGAGTAATGCTGGCTCGTGCATATTTTTGCTTCAGAGTGCTGAAGGACGACCAACGCGGCCTTGATGCTTGCGGCTCCTGTGGAGGGTTTTTCCTTCCGTCAGCCTTTATTCAATAAACATTTCCACTTTTTTTTTTTGGGGGGGGCAATGGGATGGTTAGGGTACAGTGTACACTAACACAAAAAGATTTTGTATCAATAACCAGCACCCAGACACATTATTTTTTTTCCCCCTCGACCCCTTGCGGTCTACATGGGACCAGTTTGCGGACTACCTGTCGACCGCTGATTGAGATAATTAAAATTCAGCTTTTCAATGCAATGATTGAAATATAAACGATTGAAATTCCGTTCCTGGAGGCACATCTTTCGGCCTACAGGCACAGTTGCAAACAGGCGTTTTTGCATTGTCGCTGCTTTGTTTACAAAAATAGAGCCCTTAATGCGTTTGGTGTTATTTAAATGTTTCCACTTAGTTCTCATGGAACTCATTCCGAGAAAGTGTCTTGAGAGGTGCAATTGTATCCGTGGGTTGCAAGTTCAACAGCCACGCAAGTGGGATAAAGTAGCTCTGTGGCATCCCTTAGCATCTGAGCTGAGCCGGTTGGCCTTCAGGAGACAAAATCAAAACATTTGCTGCACTGTCGTTGCAACGACTAGATTCGTCCATCGTTTCCGCATCTTCCTCTGAATCTTTACTTTTGGTTTTAGAAAGACATTCCGGACAGTCGTATGCTTGCAACGATGGTTACGTGGGAATGGTTTGGGGAGGGGCCCTTTTTCTGTTCCAACCTTACCTAATGCACAAAGGCATCCAGTTCTATCCACCCATTTTCTGTACTTCTGAAGGTCATAGCTGAGATTCCAATTCCTTCCAAACTGTGCCTTCAAATCCTGCGCAGGGCTTATCAGGATTACAACATTCCAAGAAACCAGTTCAGGGTGTACCCCGCCTACTGCTTTAAGACAACTGGTATCGACTTCAGCACGCCCATGACCCATTGTTAGGATAAGCGGTTTGGATAATGCATGGATGGATGTACAGTAGAAGGAAGGTCATTTAGAGAATTGTACTTTACTTTGCTTTGTGGCAAATTTGTGGCTTCAGAACATGCAGGCGATTGTATTTTTGGGAGTCCTGCTTCTTGCGCAACTGATCATCTTTCCTAGGAATAGATGGCCCCTTGCTGCCACCGCGTGCTGCCCTTTAGACGTTCTTGTGCTTTGACCGAGTCGCTTGGTTCCACTGTGCTAAGGACAAAGAGCAAATCAGTCACGGGTGCGAAGCCCCAGCTACTTCATTTCAAACAGCTGTTGGGGATCATTTAAGGTGACACCTTCACCGTAAACTTTTTTTTAAAAATTGCTTTGCTTTGTGCAATACATGACTGCAACTTCACAGGGACACGAAGCGGGAAACGTTACAACTTGCACTACCGTGCATTTAAAAATGAATGAAAAGAAAAACAGCTTTACGGTCATGGGTGTTTGCTTTTGTCCCTCGGACGTCCTCGTCCAGACAGTGGTGAAAAAAACAAAACAAAAAAAAACATCCGTGATGAGTCAGCGTTTTCCCTCAAGAGTCGAAATGAAATCAAATTGGAGTATTATTTTAAAACAGTCCTGCGTGGATGTTGTCCACATACAGTTTTACTTACCATTCAGGGACGGTGGTAGTTTACTGGACAAAGGGGTGTAAGTAAGTTCATCTTTTGTCATGTGCGCAGTATGCCAGCGTGGTGGAGGACGGGGAACATTACATGACGCCGAAAGACTTTGTGCAGCGTTACCTCGGTCTGGAAACGGAGCTGCAACATAACCCTAAGACAGTGGGCCTGATCGCCGGAGTGGCCGACACCACCAAAGATGGGTGAGGAGCATCCTTCTCTCACATTATTCACCATATTAAAAGCGGGTCTTGATAGGATGCATCAGAATCTAAAAAAAAACAAAACAAAACAAAAAAAACAACTTTCAGCTTTCTTTTACATGATCTATACGGAAAAAAAAACAAAATATTAGCACTTCTGGCTGGGAAAGCCAATAAAGCAGCAAGAGCAAGCCGTTGAAAGAAGTACATACAAAGTACTATTACCATTGTTACACAGACATTCGATCACACTAATGGCTCACAACAAAATTACAATGACAGGTAATTGGTTCAATGCCCGTTAATTAGCTAGGAATGCTAACGCAGGGGCTTGATATGAAATTGTAGGCTTTGTGTCACAAATAAATGTGGACACTTGATTTAATTTTAAAAAAGGGAGGGATGTAGATGCTCTTATTACATTTATGCCCACAAAATTTCATGTGAACCAGCAACAAAAAAAAAAAGTGTTCATCCAGCTTTTGTATTGGAAGCGGTTTGATTGTGAAGAGTAACTGATATGGATGAACTTTGTCGCAACAGGTTGATCTCATTCCAGGAGTTTTTGGCCTTTGAGTCGGTTCTCTGCGCCCCCGATGCCCTGTTCATAATTGCCTTTCAGCTGTTTGACAAGACCGGCACGGGGAACGTTTCTTTTGGTACGTACACATTATGTAGTCTGACGGGTTTTTATTCTGGAGGCAACACCTGCTTATTATCTGTCTGTGACTCTAGTATAATCGACAACATTTTATAAGTGACGCATGAGGAGAATTATTCAAATGATATTCACGTTTCACACTTTCAGAGAATGTACGTGACATCTTCAGCCAGACCAGCGTGTATCATCACATTCCCTTCAACTGGGACTGTGACTTCATCAGGCTACACTTTGGCCAGAAGAGAAGCAAGAACCTCAGCTACGCAGAATTCACCCAGTTTCTGCAGGTCAAATATTGGTCCCATCCCGTCCATCCGAAACGGCGCACGGGTGTTTTAATCCAGTCATTAAAATGCAACCTTGAAGCGAGTTGGTTTAGGCTTAGTGGTTTTAAAATGCTCAAACAGCTTGCATCAAACATGCTTGACGATGCGTGTGGACAAAATGGGCAATTGTGACAGGCGGCGGTGATTGCTGTGGATGCCCGGCGGGATGTTAAATTGTCAAAAGATTTGCCGCGTGTATATGGATCAAACCTAGTCAGGAGGAGAGACGTCTGCAAGTCCAAAATCTTTGCAACCGTGCTACGTTGTGCAGTGTGCATGTGAAGAACAGCTTCTTTTGCATGTTTTGCCCCAAGGGATGGAAAAGTGGTTTAATCTGTTGACAGAAGACAAATATTATCAAATCGTAAAAGTTACTTGGGCCATCCCGTACTGACACAGACTGTCGCCAGGCCAAGGCAGCGGAGCATCGTTAGACTCTTGCGGGCCGCCAAACCTGCTCCAAAGCCACCCGGTGTCCCCCGTTCCACCTGTTGAACAACCTGACAGAACGAAAGGAACCAAATCAGAACATCATTGGGCCAGGACGTAACATACTTGCATCCACAAACGAAAACGTGAACAAGTTTTAAATTTAGGTTCACCGTTTGGCATCGGACATTATCGCTCACACCGTGGCATGGCTGAAACAAAACGTCCAATTGTGACCTCAGAGCGATATAAGAATGATTGAACCACAAGTCACTGATTAGCTAACAAGAAGTGGTGCAAAAAGGAAATAACGGCTGGATATTGCGGTTGACATCGCTGTGTCACGCTGTGTTACATGAGCTTTGACAGCAGACGTTGGCCGGCTCGGGGTCAGCCTTCTTCTGCATCCCTTTCTGATTGCGCGCGTGTCATCGTGAATCATTTCACACGCGCGCGTGCGCACTGCCAGTCGACTCAGTAAGCGTTCCGCGCTGTTCCGGGATCGGGCTCCTCGGGACATGGTTTCCATTAGACTCCAGAGAGACACGGCGATTACCGAAGCCAGTGTCTCTCACTGTCACTTCAGATGACTTTCGCATCTGGGCAACGCTGACATTATTACGCTTTTCTCCTTCAAGGTTCCATTTCACAGCTCACTTATTGTGTGTTGCTCCTCATCACAGGAAGCATCTCTTGTCGTCTTTTGTCAGCGTGACCCACTCGCTCTCTTTCCTGTCGTAGGAGCTACAGCTGGAGCACGCCCGCCAGGCTTTCGCCCAAAAAGACAAAGAGAAAATTGGCACCATCACGGCTTTGGACTTCAGCGACATCATGGCCACCATCAGGCACCACATGCTGACTCCATTCGTGGAGGAGAATCTGGTTTCTGTGAGTTGGAGAAAACGTTGTCAGTGCATATTTTATTTTGAAAATCGCGTGCGATCGAGAAAAAAAAATTGTAAGCTCACGAGGTAGCAAAAATGAATAAAAACACAAAGTTGCATGGAGAGCTTCCTGAAAAAAGGAGAACAGAACAAATAATGAGACAAAACATTCAACTTTCAGGAAAATACTGACCAATCGCAGGGCACACACAGACAAACAACCATCCGCGCTCACACTCGCACCTAGGGACAATTTGGAGTGTTCAATCAGCCTGCCATGCATGTTTTTGGAATGTGGGTGGAAACCGGAGTACCCGGAGAAAACCCACACAGGCACGGGGAGAACATGCAAATTCCACACAGGAAGGCCGAAACCAGAATCGAACCAACGACCTCTGCACTATGAGGTCAACGCGCTAACCAATTGCCCACCGGGCCGCCGAATTCTTTTTGCAATTAAAAAAAAAATACATAACTGTAAGTTTTTTGTGAAACTGGTTGCAGAAAAAGTCCTGGACCGAGAAATCTATAAAGCCAAGTTTCCATCAATCAATAAGGTTCAATTCAGTGGGCCGTGGCTCCGTTTGGTAAACGTTCATCCGGTTTCATAAGGTGAGACGTTAACATCGGTCTCTTCGCATTGATTTATTTTCTTTTATTTTTTTGAAACAAACAAGCAATACATTAACTTGCGTTGCAATTAAAGATATGAGGTACCCGTACGTGCTATGTATCAACGTTTTGGTCCGATAGGTTAGGCTTACGCAGTTCCCCAAAATGTTAAATGAGCAACCATCCTTCAAAATAAAGGCCTCTGACCTATTTTGATGTTTCCCTCCAGGCGGCCGGAGGCGGTACCTCCCACATGGTGAGCTTCTCCTACTTCAACGCCTTCAACGCCCTCCTCAACAACATGGAGCTGATCCGCAAGATCTACAGCACCCTCGCCGGCGCGTATAAAGACACGCTGGTCACCAAAGGTAGTCCCCGATGCCACCCGTCAACCTCGCCACTCACAACCATGCGCTTTGCTCGCCGTGACTGAATAATCATCAGCCTGGATTTGATTCTGTAGCTGTGTGATCATGTTTAACTGTCTTGACAGAATGGTGTGAGTGACCACACAGGGAACATTTTCTGTAGCTCTAAATTACCAAGGTAAATGAAAACGTTTGACCTGGTAATCAGACCACTTCCCCTAACATGTAGATCTGTGTAACTGATAGTCGTGCTGTCAGCCACCATCTACTCCTCAGTGTTTCCTCTTAAGACACTCCACTTTTGTCCCCTCCTCCCCACCGTTGTGGTATTTGCAAATAATTGAGTTGCAATCGGCAGAGCTTCTGAGTAACTTGCACTTTCCAGTCACCCGGATAACACGTCATTACAGCACTCATGGAATAGAGAAGATTCCTTGCCTTAAAAAAAAAAAAATCATGAAATGATCTTCCAGCACTGTTGCTATGAATGGACTGCCTTAAAAATGCAGAACAACCTATTGATTTAGGTTTAGAATTTCCTCCAACGGTGTGCTGCATAGATACCGCACCTTTCATTTCACTGGAAAATAAATTGTATTTGCAAATACTATCCAGCCCATGAACAAAAAAGTTTTTTTTGGGGGGGGGGGAGTTTAACAATCCACCATGACAGCCTTTTCCCTATTTTTCTTTCTATCATTTTAGAGGAGTTTGTCCACGCTGCCAATAAGTTTGGTCAGATCACTCCAATGGAGATCGACATCCTGTACCAACTCGCCGGTCTCCACACTCCTTCGGGGTACGTTTCGCAGGAGTCTGTCGTAATTGTTGTTGTGTCGCGCCAATTCGGCGCGTCGTTGGTGATATTTGAAACATCTTCGCTTTCTGTTGTTTTCATTAGTTCCTGAGATCTCGGCATGGGCCAAGGGGGTATCTCTTTCTTCAATTTTGACACATTTTGCCAAATAATTTTCCCACTGACAGAGCAACTATTCACTCATTTAAGATTTCAGCTACTTGTGCATTTGGAACGCATGCCAAAAGTCAAAAGATGTCTTGCGGCCATATTCATATTCACATTTGATATCAGTCCCGCATTTGTTGCAGTTTTTCCCCTAAACTTCGATACATCACCTGTCTGTTTTACCAAATAATGACACCATTTTCAACCCCCGTCATGGGAATTTAGTAGGATTTTGTACTGGAATGTCTTGATTTGTATGGGGGGGGGGTGAGTTTTCGGGTTCCTGGTTGACAACGTGGCACAAAACAATCAGATTCCCCTATGGGGTTTGGGGGGTTTGCTGGAGCCTATCCCAGCCGTCTTCGGGCACTAGGCGGGGTAAACCCTGCATCGGTTGCCAGCCAATCGCAGGGCACACAGAGACGAACGACCATCTGCACTCACATTCACATTTACGGACAATTTCGAGTGTTCAATTAGCCTGCCATGCATGTTTTTGGAATGTGGGAGGAAACCGGAGAACCCGGAGAAAATCCACGCCGGCCCGGGGAGAACAAGCAAACTCCACACAGGGAGGCCGGAGCCGGAATTGAACCTCTGCACTGTGAGGTCGACGCGCTAACCACTGGACCACCCTAAATAGCTTCATACGAATCATAACAAACGGTGACTGCGCTTGTTACTTTATGAAGAAAACAGACAGTAAAACATGTCGACAAGCATTATGATGAGGAGTGGAGCCGATTTCTGAAAAACACCTTTGCTGCATGGTGCCATTCACCCGGCTTGTCTGGCGCGTCATTTTCAAGCCAGGAAAAGTTTTCTGGAAAATGTTCCATCGCAACACAACAGGTCTGTACTTTTTCCTGCCCTAATTCCCTTGCCTCCCCCCTTGCTCTTGTGCGTGAAGGCGGCTCAACCACAGCGACATCGAGAGGATAGCCCCGCTGGAAGAAGGAGAGATGCCTTACCACCTTGCCGAGGCCCAGAGACAGGTAGCATTCTGACACCTTTTATCTAAGCTTCTCTTCCGAGACCTCTGCCTTCTCCTTGCACAGTAGCACACGCACACAAAAAAAAGCTTCAAGAGGATGTTCCGTAAGTGAATTAGCAGAGTGCCCACGTTTTTTTTCTCTCCCCTTGTGAAGTGCATTACTTAAACTCCCAGATGAAAGTAGAGCAATTACATTTATAGAGGAGGAATGGATTGTTGCACCTCTCCTCGCACACATCCACTGTCGTCTCGCATCTGCGAGGCTGATAAAAGGCAGGGGATTTTAGAGGCCTTTAGCGAGGTCCGCTAATGGCATGAAGAAGTTGGGGGGGGGGGGATCACGCCGGCTGGGAGAGCAACAATCTTGCCTTCACTGCATGACTCGCTTCCCTGTCAGGTTGTGGTCAGAACTACCCCAGGCCAGTGCTGCTCTTGGGATGTCTCAGAGGTCTGGAATTTGATTCTTCCGGGGCGATGCGACCATCCCAAGGCCTACCCTCAGCGGAAGTATGCTAATTGTTTGAAACCTTTGATCAAGTCCTGGATCTTGATAGCATGCAACTCCGCATCTGGCAGGGAGGGAGGGAGGGAAGGGGTGGGGGGGAGCGATATGTTGTGTTCATGTCTGGGAGAAGTTAGTCACCACTTCAGCACACACGCTTGGAGATATTTATCTATACATGGAAAAGGCTCGGAGGGCTAATCTGTTAGCCCCCGCGCCGCTGTGAAAACAAAGAGGCCCCACTTTCAACATCAAACATGAATACAGCCAAGCAAGCCGATAAGAAAGAAATGACGCTTTGTGAAAATCAAAGCACTCTGGCTCCTCCACGTGTAGCTTCTGAGGGGAAACTCCAGGTCATCTGGTCAATTACCAAATCCTGAATGGGATTGTCCTACTACTACTGTTGAGCTTCTTTCAATCCACTCATAGCTGCTTCGTACAGTTAGTGGCCTATCGAGTTGTTCCTATGGTCTTGGGGCGGGGGGGGGGGAATAGCATAGACTGGCATGCTAGCACATGCTGTTGTTGTATTTTTGGCGTTGGTCTTCCTGGTATGGAAGCCCATTCCTGACAATAAATATAGCACTTAAAAAAAAAACAATTATAAAAAAATATATAATTTTTAATTTTATTTTATTTTTTTAAATCAGAAGCCTATTTCTGCCAGTGTTTTTTTTTCCTTCCTTGCACACACACACACACACAAAAAAAAGATAAAAGTAACATGGAGCACCAAAGATACTCTTGGAAGGGTGTGAACGAAGCATTCCGGAGGTACCCACTACCTTCAGAAAGTCAACTTTTCGATTCCTGACTTCATTCATGTAACTGTTTCTTGCTTATATGGATGAGCCTGCGCATGAAGGTGGTCTGACAGTTTGTTTTTTTTAATGGCAAAAACAATAATCCACTGTCAGAAACTAGCGTCTGACAGGAAAAAAACAAAACAAAACAAAATGTTTTTTGACTGGCGGGAATAGGGACACTTGGACAATGGAATTCGAACCACTGACCCACTCCACAACTTAGCCGCAGTCGCATCCCGGCTCGGATTGTCTGCTGTCAAAGTGTCTGTATCCGAAATTGCTCCTTGTTATCATGGCGGCATACTCCTCCCGATCTTCGCATATTTGACCTCCGCTGTCTTTTTTTCCTCTCCCACAGCATACTCCTGAATCGTCCCGGCCCATTTGGCTCCAGGTCGCGGAATCCGCCTACAGGTTCACTCTGGGCTCAATTGCTGGAGGTGAGTGACACGTCTGCCGCCGAGAAGGGTAACTTTAGCCGGCCAGACGGACGAGCCCGAGATTCCGGGGCCGGCCATTGTGCTGCTGCGGGGCGAGGAGCTGCGATATGAGGCTCCCGCATTGTGCGGCCGTGCCGCTGCTGGCTCCAGGCTGTCGTCGGAGCCGGAGCTTTGGAGTATCACAAATCTTCCGGAACCGAGCTCCCTGGAATCCCCGTCTAATTACGCCGGCAGGAATTGATACAAGGAATCTCTGACATAACTCGCCCCGAGACAGGAGCTGATTGTGCGTATGCGTGTCAGTTTAAAGCTAGTTTAGATCAGCGTAGCAGACATCATTAATCACGGGACTGGACGAAACTAGCTCGTCTTTTGGATGCTAATGAGCCACTTCTCAGCTGCGGCGCTGATGGGGCTGTTTGCAAGCAGGATTTATTCCACTTGCTGGACTTCCGTCTTCCCGATTGATTTATTTATTTAAATTCAGGAGTCAGGAAGGTACGGATCTCTGCCACTGTCCTGAATTGGATGAAATTCGATTTTGTTGTCAATATTCGCATAGCACGTCACATCACGAAACCATAGAGCAAAGTCAAGGCCCGAGGGCCAGATCCGGCCCGCCACGTCATTTTATGTGGCCCGCAGGAGCAAATCATGTGTGTCAACTTTCATGATCCTTGCTGAAATCTGTACCGAAATTTCAAATTGTCATGGGTAATAAATAACGTTGAGATTTTGCATCGGCCCTCCGAGGGAAGCCGTAACTTCGAAGTGGCCCGCGACAAAAAATGAGTTTGACATCCCTGCCATAGAGGCAATGTGTGAAGTCATATTTTAGCATTCCTATTGGTGATACAAATGTAAACGAGGTTGACCGTCATAAAAGGCGCACTCACCCCGACTTACGGTATGTCGACGTTTATTGATTTGTTTTATCCAATCAGATTTCAACCTCTCTGTGTTGCCATGTCAAGTCTAATCTTCTCATCCGTGACGACGGATGCAACTTAAAAGTCCATTCGCAGTTGGACTTTTCCGTCATCAGAATTCAAATTCGCCTTCGCGGGGCCAGAACTCTGGTCCTTGACGCTGTTAACTTATTTCTGCCGTCCGATGCGTTGGTCAGAGCCAGCCAAGGTTGACTCGCTAAACAGATCTGTCGCGATCCGCATACGTGAATACATTTAATAAAAAGCTTCTCTGGTGAGAAGGATTTATTATTTCACATTTTGTCATGCTTTTGTTATTGGATAAATATTGATTTATTTTTTATTTTTTTTATTGATGGTTTCTATAATGTGGGTTAATTCCCCAATGAAGGCCCAGGTACCAAGCGCACGGCCCGCCACTGCAATTTAGTTGAACGTACAGAACATGCAAGTACACACACACACACGGGTCAATACAGCATCAAATATTCACCTATGGATGAATTAAATGTGTGTTGTCTAGCCACGGGTGCCACCGCTGTGTATCCCATCGACCTGGTCAAGACTCGCATGCAGAACCAGCGCTCCACGGGCTCCTTGGTGGGCGAGCTCATGTACAAGAACAGCTTCGACTGCGCCAAGAAAGTACTGCGCTACGAGGGCTTCTTTGGATTCTACCGAGGTAAATCAATAGCTCATCAGAATTCTCTGCGAGAAAAACGCCGAACAAACATCCGCGCGGCGAGCGCATCGGAAAAAAGCGTCCAGGCGCTCATGTTTGGCGCCGCGCTCTTTGCTAATTGATACCAGAAACCTTTCGCACTCCCGCTTCAGCGGTGAATAAAGCAACACCCGGGGGTCGAGTTTTCATTATGTCCTCGGCGAGGCCCCCCCCCAAGAGGACAATGAGCGGCAGAGTAGCAGCGCCGTGTGATCTCGTTCAGACCGGATGGCGTTAATGGCGCTGAGGGGTTGGGCGACACAACACTCTCGCCCTGGGGGCGCTTCACATGGAAGAAGTCAAGACTGCCACCTACTGCTGCCTTCACTGACGCGGCTCTTTATCGCTCTCCTTCTCCTCTTCCTCACTTGACGAAAGAGGTTTTTGTGGCGGCGTTCCAGTCGCAGTCACTCAGCAGCTCCTGTACAAGCCGAGCTGGCTTGATGAAGGACGCACGACGGAACGGCGCGGCGGCCGCAACCACCCAGGCTGAACATTGTTTGACTGTTCGTCAATGTGTGAATGCTGAGAGAGTCACACTGACGCTATTCTGGAACATCAGCCAAAAAAAAAAAGTTTCAATGCGCGCAGTGTCGACAGATTAGAATTCAGTGAAAGAAGCGTGGTGGTTCTAAAATTTGGAAAGTAATTCAGATTTTTTTCCCTTTCAATATTAATACTTCAATATTAATGAACATGCGCTTATTTTTTTTTCAAGGTCCTTTTTCCATGTGTTTTTTTTTTTAAACAAACATAAGCAAGAAATTAATCTGCAAAACAGTAAACAATATCAGGCGTATTTTACGTCGTTTGCTTTTCTAGGTTAGGATGATGTAAAAATAAAGGCAAATTATTATGAGATTCAGTTCGTCGTTAACCTACCAAACACTTTTACCCGCCGTCTTTTAAGCGTTCACAAAACTCGACCAAACAAGTGTCCTAAATCACATTACAATAGTCATGCAAACATATTTGCGGCGCTATCACTTCGTTTTGTCACGAAACGTTGCCGCGTAAACATGTGTAGACATCACTTCTTAAGCACTCAATGTATCGATGGCACGATACAAATAATTCCATAAAATATGCATACGTATAAAAAAAAAAGAATCCGACCAATGACCAAAGTGAAGGGTTTTTTTTTTTCTTACTATCACTTTAAAAAATATGTACCGACGTATAGAGATGCAATTAACTGACAACGAATCAATTTTTTTTTTTTTTTGATAATAGAGAATATATGGTCATCAGCCGGTGCCCCCCCAACCGTCTTGCCTTGTCTTACAAAAAACGAATAATACCTATTTGATGTCTGATGTTTTATGAATCGTACGTGGTAAAGTCGGGTGGGCTTTGAACCTCCAAAGTTTCAAATTCACGCACGGGTCATACGCGAACGTGAAGAGTCCCGTCGAAATGTGTCATTTGGCCTAATCGCTCAATAAAGACGAAACATTCATTTCGACTTTGGCTTTGACTCTCCTAATGGCACCCTTATGAATATTTTTCAGGCCTCCTCCCGCAGCTCATCGGCGTGGCCCCGGAGAAAGCCATCAAACTCACGGCAAGTCATTGGCCCTCGGCGCCGCTTTAGAGTGCGTCCAAAACGCCGCTGTGAAGAACCGGCTTTGCGGATGAAAAAACACGCATGGTAGCGGGCGCACTTTGCAATCAAGACACAGCTTCGAGCACAAGTTCATGTTAATGCTCCGCTATCAAGGGTGGGATTGTGTCTCATTTGCTTTTTTTTTTTTTTTCTGTCCCCCCCTTCCCCCTCCCTCCTCTCAGATGAATGATTTAGTCAGAGACAAGTTCACCAAACAAGACGGTTCCGTCCCTCTGGCAGCTGAAATTCTAGCCGGCGGATGTGTAAGCACAACTTTAAAATGTATATTTTCAACCTTCATTCAGCAGCATCTCTCATATGAAGTGAACTGAAAATGGAAAAGAAATACTGCAGTTCCCTGCAGGCAACACAGTCCTACATTCAGCTCTCTTTCTCCGTCAGATTATTATTATAATTTTTTAAAGGACGATGCAGAATAGCGGCACCGATAATCAGCGCATCCCGACTTCAAAGACGGCAAGTTAAAATGGGTAGTAAGTTAACTCATGGTATTGCTTTTGTTTGTTCAAAAATACATGGGAAGAGGACCTTGGGAAAAAAAAAATCGCATATTAAATCGCAATCACAGTATTTCGCGGTGGGGGCAGGGGGGGCACAATTCGATTATTTTTCAAAAGAGCCCTAATTCCGACGGATTGTGCATGTCTAATGCCACATTGCCGACGCGAGCTGCGTTTCCTGCCATCCGCTGGCCGGCCGGAGGTTGTGAAGGGAACCAGGCTGGCTGCGGAGAAGACCCCCGCAGGTTGCTGGCGGGGTCCGCGGGGGTCGCAACCCCTGTCAGGGTGTAATTGGAGCAGAGGCCCCGCAGGGTCCCGGCCGAAGCCGGTTCTTGCTCATTTGTGATTGAGTTTGACAGCGTCGTGCATACCTGAAGCCCGCCAACACGGCCACTGACACCGCAGGATGTTTCTTGGACAAACCGTGGACGGGATACGTCCCATCTGGGGACTTTCGAAGTCTTTATCGGATTTCGCCACTCCCCCCCCCCCCCCCCCCCCCCCCCC
>CAAKHF010024098.1:48758-88479 GCA_901007745.1 Hippocampus kuda | reverse complement strand
ACAAGTGTTCCCTTTTGGATAAATTAAGGTGGTGCTTAATAAAAATTAAGCACCATATTATTATTCAATACATAAATAATCATTACACCAACTCTTTGAGGCAACACCTATTGAGATTTTGGCCTATATAAAATAAATACATTTATTTATTTGATAGGAATCAGGCCAAAGACGCACAGAGAGTGAGCCAGGGGGCTCTGTTGGACAGGTGAGTCTATCAGATCTCAAGGCTAATTTTATTTGCGAGGCTGTTCCCAAAATGCAATCGGAGTTTACAGTAAGATTGAACATTTGAACTCTTTATAATTTCTATTGTCTAGTCCAGTTAAAGTCCAGGGGAGGAAGCCCCATCATAGTAAAGAGGATACTAATGTGATGTGTGTAGTTCTTCATAGCCTCTTCATTTTGCTCTCAAAGTGCACGGAATTGATGGATTTTTCATAGAATGTTGAAAAAATTTCTCCCGGGGGGGCATGCCCCCGGACCCCCCTAAAGGGGCTATGTTCCCCTTGGGGCTAAGCCCCCCTTGTTCTTGAAACCTAGTGACACCCCTGCGAACAACCATGCACACTCACACCTAGGGACAATTTTAGCGTGTTCAATCAGCCTGCCATGCGTGTTTTTGGAACATGGGAGGAAACCGGAGTACCCGGAGAAAACCCACGCAGGCCCGGGGAGAACATCCAAACTCCACACAGGGAGGCCGGAGCTGGAATTGAACCCGGTACCTCTGCACTGTGAAGTCGACGTGCCAACCACTGGATTACCGGGCCGCCTTACGCAATTCATTTGTACTTTTATGTTGAAATATCAACTTTCGAAACTCGATAGCAGACAAATATTAGTTGGATCTTAAACTGTCCTGCACTACATCTGTGCATGGTCCTATGCGGCCACCCCAGTAGAACTGATGAAAAATTGTGGCGCCTTCCAGTATTTAACTTGCCCATCCCTGATTCCGACCATTATTTTAAGAGGGTGAGGTAAATATGAAGATTTGGTGAAAATTTTGACCGGTAAATCATTCACCGTCTTGACTTTAAGCTTGTAAAATAATGGAATGAACAACCCCTGTTATGACCGCCGATCAGTGCATGTTGTACCACACAGGTAGCATCTCATGGCGACACGACTCATACACACTTGTGACAACAATTTCAGCGTGGCTCCTGTTGGTGCTGCGTTGGTCCCGGCAGGTACAGATGTAAACACCGGCATCGCTTGGCTGGACATTGCTGAAATACAATTCTGCTCCTGCATAGAGTTGACAAAATAGTTGTTGCGGCCGTTACAGCCACAAGTTAGGAACGTTGTTGATTCATCGATATCTCAATATCATGATTGAGGCATCCACCTTGTCTGCGTCGCTCAGCACTGCTCGAGATGGGCCGCCCGTCCTCCCTGGACCAGTGGAAGTAGTGTGGAGTGGAAACGGATACCTGACACCGCAGGGTGACTGAGCCACCCTGGCTTGTCAGGACCCTCTCTGGATACACCCTAACCACCAATGACGCTGCAGCTGCAGAGAGGCCAAAGCAAATTTGTAGGAGAAGATCATAACAAACAACACTAAGACTTGGTCACAGCTCCTGCACAACCAAAAAAAACCAAAAACATCTCACTTGTTTAATCTTAAGAATGTAGGCGGTGCAGATGAATGCTAAATTTGAGACCCCTGGGAAGTAGAAAATATCCCACTTTGAACTTATAAGATCCCAACACGAACTGTTACAGTCTAATAAAAACATACTTTGTACAGGACAAGCAAGCGATACTTCCCAAGCAGGACGGTTTGTTTTAAATTGCGATATCGAGTGCAAACAGTAGATAGAATACAACCGCAAATATTTGAGGAGCCCCACAGCGCAGTGTTGAATAAACTACAACCACGAATATCGAAATGTACACCTCATTCAACATCTTTTGCACCTTTTCTCCTTTTTTTGTCATCTTACCATCATATGGCCGACACTTCTGCCTCTCCTGTGGGTTGCCAACATAACCAGGAGCACATCTGTAGATGGTCAAATCAGACTTTGAAGTCAACATTGGGACACCCATACGGCAACAAATAAGAAAAGAATGACTGACGAATTATCATTTAACAGGAGAACACAAGTTGTACACATTTGACATGACTGAAAATCCAGTTTGAATCTGTCAGTTGAATTGAGGACACTTTTTGGTTGTTAAAAATTAAAATGGGTCCAGTTATCTCAGTTCAACTTTTGCGCATTACTGTCAACCCGATGACTAAAAATCCATTGTCTAAAGTTAGCATGTTGGTTGCGTTGGAGAAAATAGTTACCGCTCGCAGTACTGGCCAGTGTATCCAGGCTGACAGGCGGTACACTGGTAGCCTCCATTTCCCAAGCTCTCACAGGTAGGAGAAAATCTGTCAAAAAAAACAAAAAAGATGACTTGACTGCAAAAAGTCATTAACAACAAAGTAGTGTCAGTGTTATGATCCTACATACGACGTATTTGTGATGATACGGCGTTAGCATCATTGCATGTTGCAAAAGTGACTGATAAAAAGATGACACCATTGATTGCTACTTTCACCCGGTGGCTGCCAGCTCGTTATTAGGGACTCAACTGCCACTGTTTATATGCGCAAAAATTGCTCGGTGTTATTGTTTAATACAATGAGCAGTTTTTTATTTCTATACTGTATTTATGATTTTTGTTTTTGTTCCCGGATGAGCTCATTTGTCCTGCTTTGAAATAATTTCCCAAAAAATGTGGTAGCAGATCAAAATGTGGATTTCTTCAAAGAGATTCACAGACAATTGGAGTGACAGGGCAACAGATGGATTGAAGAAAGTATCCTCGTGGCAGACCCTCCAGATTTCACAAGAAGGTTGAATTTGCTGTCATCGTGAGCATGTGAGCGGTACAAGACTTCAGCTATAAATAGAGGAGGAATACGCCGTCCAGGCATCTGTGCCAGAACTCACTGGTTGTCCGGGTCAGTGTGAGGGCAGGCACAGGGCTGGCAGTCCTCCGGTGTGCCAGCGGTGGGGTCACCGAAGAAGCCGGATCCGCACTGCTCACAGAGCTCACCCTGAGTGTTGTGCAGGCAGTTCTGAAAGAAAAAAACATGTTGTCATGTGCGTGTCTCACACCTTCCAAGACACTTTTGGGTAACTTTCAGTTTCCTACAGTGCAGATGCCAGTCTCGGGGTGACAGGAGTCTGAGTGGCCATTGCACTCACACAGCTCACAGTGACCCAGGTACAAGCCTCCACCGGTCCGAGTATATCCGGGTGCACAGTCCTGGAATAAATTCGGAACATGCAGTACTCAAACAAAGTCAGCAGCTTCGACAGGTGAATTGAGGTGAGAAACGTGAGGAGAATTAACCTGGCAGGAAAGACCCTGGTATCCAGGTGGGCAGCGGCACTGCTCCACCTCCAGGGCCTGCGCCAGGCCGCTGTAGTTGGGCAAAGCCACTTCCATGCTGATGTCGGAGATACTGGATGAGCGCATCTCAGTGTAGTAGGACGCTCGGATCAAGATGTCATCCAGGTCGGCCAGAACCATCAACAAGTGCTCTCGTGTGGCGGGCATGCCATCAGGACGGCGCCAGTGCTCCTGGAAATTGCAAAGGAGAGAAAATGGATATGCGGCTAGCTGTTTAAATAAGGTTAGAATGATTTTGTAGTTGTATTACTGATTTTAATGGTTGTCAAGATTCTGCAAAAACTACAGAACTCCCTTTTGGCCAACTTTGACGACGGGTGACGCATCAGCCTAAGATCACCTGTTTAAAAAGTCGGTGTGGTCATGGGTAAAAGTACTCAAGGAATACATTTCCACCTCTTTCCAAGTCAGTGCTACGTCCACACGGGAGGGCACAGTGCCCAATTTGCACTTTTTGTCAAGGCTGATCTTTTTCATGCTGTGCTAGCATGTAAACAGAGAAGCGTTTCATGACCTCCTGATTGTGACATTACTTGTTGCGGTGCATGAAAGCATTAAATTAAAAGAAGAAATAGACTCATTAACAAGGTCATGGAACTGATAATTAACCATATGTGGATGACAAACGCGCCAGTGTCCGGATCATGGCGGCATTCACCGCTGTTGTAAGTTAAAGAAGACCGTTGTTGTTCCAACACGGCCGTTCGTGAGATTGTGCTGGGGGCACATTATGGTGTGATTCCACTTTCGTTGGTTATTATGTTCATTTATCTAAATCATTTGTGAAGTGTCATTAGAGGACAGAAAATCCGGTTATGGAGACATGCTAGCATATTGTTGGCTGTTGGCTGTTAACAAGCACTAGTTTGGGCCAAGGGTCTCCTCGCTTCATTGTGATGATAAGATGGAAAACAGTGAAAAGGAAAACGGGCAATTGCTCCACTTTCAACGTATCTTATTGTCTGTTGGCTGTTTTTCTTACCTCGGTGAAGACAACCTCAAATTCTTGAGTCTCTCTGCTGCCATGCTGCCTTCCCTGCCACGACGACTGTCTAGCTACCAGAGTGATGTCATTACCCTATCAGAACAACATAAGAAGGTGAAGAAAAGCTACCGGTACTATGGCCAAACTTTGCACACCAGTAAGGAAAGGCGTACTCACAATAATCTGTACATCTGCATCTTCAAGTAGAGTTCCTCTTGATCCAGCCACGTAGGAGATTGTGTATTTCAGTTTGCCACCATAAGAGCCCACCTTCAAAGGATTGAAGTAGAATGAACACATTTTTCTTTGTCACAAAGTGCTCGTAAATGGAAGCAAACGCCACCAGGTTCCCAGCCAAGCTGAATCAGAAGCACATGAAATTAATTTGTAGATTATCGCGGTATTGTGAAATGGAGGGGCTGTTACAATCCTGAAAATACAGGGATCGACATTAATGGTGGCCCAATGGCCCACGACCACTACGCCACTGTGTTGGGCCAAAAGCCCACCTTTCGACCAAGGCCTAACAAGGACAGTCCAAATTTCTAAATCGCAGCCACAAAAAATGACCCAAATGACAAATTTTTGTTTCAGACTTAAAGACTTATTGCCAAAACAATGAAAGAAACAGCATATGGTGATGATGCAAGAAAAAAAAAAAAACGCAACGAGCAAATACTTGACTGCATAAAGGGGCATGAATCGAACTTAGTCTCATGTCACTAGCATGATTGCCACTAGCCTGAGCAGATTCATCCCAGCCGCAGTGGGACCATGAAATCGAAGGACAAGGGCAGCGATGCAAAGTGCTGCTTCATCACCAAACTATTATGTCCAATAATGCGTGGAAAACAACTGTGCTAACAAGAACTTTATTCAGTTTTAGGACATCATGCATGAACACATGCACTTCATGGCACTGTGTTTGTACTTATGGGATAATGGAATATGCCCGGGCTCGTTGAAGCATAGCTAATGGTGACCTATATTTTTAATCATTTGTTTTTACTTGTTTCTTTGTCAGTCCCCTAAAATATACCCTCACATGAAAAAGGTCAAGAGCAGTAAAGGACCACTGCCTTAATGGAAAAAAATGTAAATAAAGTCAAAATTTTCATTTGGCAATTAATTTATATTTGTGCATTTTTCTTTTCTTCAGAAAAAAAAAACTATTTTCGGGCTGATTGTACGCTCTGTACCACTGCTTCTGTGAGACAGGAAAAATAAGTACTGCTAAAAAAATATCCTTTGTTTTAGTTATTGTTCGTCTGAATCTACCAACTCAGAAATAAAATGTTTAAAAGCATTCCCCCCCTCCCCCAACCCTCAAATCTAACAGCAACTTTTAATACTCATGACCATACGACTTAATTAATGAGGAAAAATATTGGAGCATATGTGAAAAAGAACTGTTAAAAAAGGATATCGTGAGAGAAAAAAAAAACATTCTAACAGAAGATGCATATGGGAAAACCCGACGAGTGGGATGAAGCAAAGGGCACAGGGATTGTGGGAGAGGGGTCAAAAGGTGCTGGGAAGCATTGCGCTGGGGGATTTGACCCAAAGTTACAGTACCTTATCCCCTGTGAACTGTGTGGGGAGCTGCCAGTAGAGCAGATCGTCCTGGTGCAAGCTGAAACCTTTGTAGACCAGAGAGTACTGCGAGGCAAGGGGTGAGGGAAAGAAAAAGGAAAATGAGCCACAGAAATGGAGAGAGGCTAGCAGGCAAAGATCAAGCCTAGAAGGAGGAATGCAGAGCATAAAGTCGAATTCTTTCTTAGTACACGCTCCGGGGCGTTAATAAATCAGCCATTGTGCTGCCGACTAGCCCGCTGTCTGACAACTTCCACTCACAGTAATGTGAAAATGACAGCTTAAGACATCTGAGGGTGGCTTTAAAACAGACGGCAGGACAGAAGACATTCAAACCGATGCTGTTCTAAGTGCACAGTTGTAACGTGCTTGATGAGAGCACAGAGGCCACGTGACAGTAGCTCAACTCGTCCTTTTTCGATCAGGAAGGAAATCACTCAGGGCATTTGGTCCCTAAAGTTTTGCTCAGGCAGTCAGTTAAGCTGCTCTCCTGTACCTTGCTGCCCCCTCCAGAAGCACGGCCAGTCGTCTTGCTCACTGCGTTCTCGGTCTTGATTGACAGCAAAACCACAACCCAAAAGAAAAGGAAGAAAGTGATGGGGAAGGAACTAACAATGTTACTCTCACAATCTCCAGCAGAGAGTACCTGCATATGAGACGCATGGCCCGGAGAATACGATTGGGGTCTAGCAGGTCTAACTGAAGAGGAGATGCCGGAAGGACGAGCAGCTGGGCTCAGGTTACGCAAAGGCCGTCGAGAGGAAGAGGACGAGGAAGAGGACGATGCCGGAACACGAGAGGAGAGTGGAAATTGTGGACGGGAAAAGTTTGAGAGGAGTGCCCAGACCTCATTATCCAGCTGTCTGATGTCCCCCTGAGGACGCATCAAGTGGGGATAGCCAGAGGATCCGTAACCACGCTAACACGAAAGCTGACCCGTCAGTGCTTTAGAGTTGTCAAACCAAACGAAACGCATCATGACTGCAAGTAGTGCTCATGCTTAATCATGCATTTTAGAGAGTGAGAGCATGCACTGCACACACAAACGAGTCCGCTATCTCTTCTCAATTCAACTCTGAGATTGAGCAGATTTGACCCAACAACATTTTGCAAGGTCTTGAGCATTCACATAAATAGTCTCGACATGTGATTCATCCACACCAAGTTGGAGCTCACAAAAGACGACAGGTACAAGTTCAAATTCTTGTTTTTGTCACCATCACATTCCAGTGTCAATTTTCGAGCCGTGTTGATATTAACGGCACATTAAAAGAGTTAATATACAATTGATCTGAATGCAGATTCACAATAAGGCCAAAAAGTCATTGTTTAGCTCGGCATCCACAGCCATAGTTTCATGAAATAAAAGGCATATATATACCAATCTTACATACGCACGCATGCACGTACATATATTATACACAGGAAGAAACTGAATGCTATGAGTGAGATGACAAGTTGTGTCACCCTGGCCACCGTACTGAAAATGTTCAGCCTGGGTCTCCGCTTGCCAACTTAATGTACGTCATGTTACTTGTCAAGCTAATCTGTGCATCAATGGTGTGAGAGGACTTGATAATGATGAACTTGAAACCCTGCTGTAAAAATATCATCCTGCTCAATATACTTTCATATGGCATCAGGAAAAGACTGCAGCCGCACAAAAGTCAACTTCTAAGTGCATCGATGTTTAAAATACACATGAGCAACCACAAGTTTGATACATGCCAGCAGAGCGTATGCATCCAAGAGACACACAATAGCCACTGGTACCACTTTCATACCTGTTCTGCTCGTTTCATACGAGTAAAAGACGAATCTTTCTACACGTCGTCAAAGCAAAAGAACAAACAAAAAATAAATAACTGACTTCATACAAAGGAAATCAATTCAAGTGATTTGATGAGTGCTGCGTGTAGAAAAGAGACAGCTGATGAAAAGCAAGTCAAGCAAGAAGCTGAGAGGTCTACAAATTCCAGATGCTCCACCAGGTTCACTGCCCACAAGCTCTTTGGGTACTGACCTTGTCTTCCTGGAAGACCCCAGGAAGCTGCCAGTAGTGGGGCTCCTGTCCAAGGTAGTCAAAGTTGCTGTAAGACAGTTGAGTCCCCTCAGTGGAAACCTCAACTGTGAAACCAGTGGAGATGCGGTTTGTACGTTGACGGTTCACCAGCGCGAATCCCTGGAAGTTCCCTGGAGAAAATTTTGATGATACCTGCAGGAACACATTTGGTAAAACAATGTGGCTCATGAGAAATACACATCCTGGAAGTGGGAAGAAAAAACTGGACCCAGTAATCAGAAATCCAGTTGACTGTGAAGTGAGCCTTTAGCTGCCGAGATTTTAAGTTTGTCTTCTAAAACCAAAGCGTCTTACACAACCGTTTCAAAAATTGCTGCTGCATGGCCATGGAACGCGGAGACGAGCTGCTGTTGCAGAGGTGGAAACCAACAAAACCGCAGGGTTTATTGCCTTTGCAAGGCCTCTCCCATGAGGCAACTCGCTCTCTCCACAGAAAATGCATTTTGCCCCAAATAACTCCCTGAGAAATGGTAGACAGGCTATTTTGATTCTGGTGTGGTGGCTTCATCTTAACGTCACAATTCTCTTGGAGGTAAATGCTACTTGATTGACAATAAACCTTTGCCCTTTTGTAACCGCTTCACCATGAGCCGCCAATGAAGTGGGAACCATGGCCTTATTTCAGAGCGTTTCCAGATTGCAGTGCTTACCAGGTCTCTGTAGTAGTTGGAGCTGGAGCACTGCTGAGTGACACCCATACAGAAGCAGGACAGGCAACCATCTTTGTTTTGTTGGCTAAGATGGAAGGTTCCGGGCTTGCACCTGGAGCACGAAGGGTCTTCAACATTCATCTATAAGATAGTAGGATTGTCCTAAGCATCGTGATGCAAAGGGCAATTTATGTCCAGTCCATACTATGTATGAATTAGACATGACACAACAAAATGACAAAAATAAATACTTGTTATTACTTTGCAGCGACAAGAGCCACCACTACAGCCTTCGCTTCCTCTTGGATCGCAGCGGTCGCAGTTACCTATAAGCGCACATCAAAGCACATAGTTGAAGACAGTGTCATTTGTTGTTCTGGGTTGGGGTTTTTTTAACAACAGTCAAGACCATAGTTGGGTGGGTTAATACGTATCAAAGCATAGCATTTACCATTGACATCATTGTTGCCAGAAATACACTTCTGTCCGAGCAATGGGTTGCCCGTGTATCCTTGTGCGCATCTGGATTGGATAAAAAATAAATAAAAGTGAGTGATGAGGGTGAGTGAAAGGGACTGCGCAACCTGGGACATTTAATAATCTATGTCTTTTAGCAAACAATTACTCAATGGGGATCCATCCTTTACAGCACATCATTCAGGAACAATAACGGCATTGCAGCGAGCATGGCTCCTATTCATAGTACAAAAAACATAGTTCTACTTGGCACAAAAAAGCTTTACCAAAAAGCTTTTTTGATTGTTTGCCACAGAAATGCATAAAGCACAGCCCAAGACACAATTTCTTGACACATTCAACATATCCCGGAAAGTGATTCTCTGACATACATTATGACGTATGCTTGACACACAGAAGAACGGAAATGAACAGAAATATTGGGAAGGTAACTCAAATCAGTTGCAGAACAAGACGCGAAGCGTATGAAGAAGAGACTTGCCTAGGCTGCAAGTGTGACAGTTAGTAGGACAATGTGCCTTTGACCCCAGCCAGTTGCAAAGCACTACCACCAGAGGAGAGGCGACCGTGCGGGTTGCCTTGAGGATATCAAGCCTTAGCTCACCTGTCCTATGGCAGCTCCGAAGGTCAACAGCCAACAAACTGCTTCCATGCTGGCAAACTAGTCTAACATCTGAGACACGCCATTGATTCTCAGTGTCTACCAAACATTGGCCACTTATTTGAGCATACACTTTTAGTGCAACTCAACTGACAACAATAAGAAACGTAAAAAAAAAAAAAAAAAAAATGGTCACATACTGTACATGTATGTGAATATTGCTCCATGGCGGGAAGTAGCTCGTCACTTTCAGCGAACCAAATACCGGTATCTCTTATCAGCAATCCAACAGAATACACAAAAATTGTGCCAAGCAAATTCAGTCTGATTGATATGCAAGTGACAGCCCACGACGACCAATTATTCAGAAGTCGGAATCATCGTGGAAGATTCGAGCTCAAATATATCAAACTACAATACAACTGTCATCAGCTGCCAATAGATAAACAAATGTGCTGTGTTTAAAAAAAATGATCGTGTGTTTGAGTATCTGGGGACAAAATGTCATTCATTTCTGTGGAGAAGAAACATGTTTTTATTGTCTCTTGAAATGACACATTTGGGGATTCTTAAAATTGATTTACTATGACACAGAAAAATGTATCTTTCCACTTTTATTCTATTTGTTAAAAGTCACCATCAATAAGCAAAAGCTATACGTCCACACAGAACCTCCCAAAATGATCACTGCGGCCACTAAGGACACTAGCACACTTGAGAGATGTGACCTTTTCAAAAATGAATTAACAAAGCAATGTTTGAGGTAGTCCAGTCATCAAGAAAACTGAAATAAGTACAAACCCAAATCCAATGAAGTTGGGACATGAGGTAACATATAAATAAAAACAGAATACAATGACTTGCAAATCGTTCTCAACCTCTATTTAATTGAATACACGACAAGATATTTCATGTTCAAAGTGATGAGCTTTCTTGTTTTTAGCAAATAATCATAACGTTAGAATGTTAAGGCTGGGACAGTTGGCAAAAAAGTTGAGGCATTCTCATCAAACACCCATTTGGAACATCCCACCGAGAGGTGCCATTGCCACCTCTTTGGGAACGACTGCATGAGGTATTAGTCCAACAGTTGTTGCTTCATGTAAAATCGCAAGGAATTTAGGGATCTTTTCATCCTTGGTCCATAAAATCATCAAAAGGTTCAGAGAATCTGGAGAAATCACTGCATGTAAGCGGCAAAGGTGAAGACCAACACTGAATAGCCATGACCTTTGATCCCACAGATAACACTGCACCAAAAGATCTCACCACATGGGCTGAAGGAACACTTCAGAAAACCAATGTCAGTAAATTTGGTCCGGCGCTCCATCCGTAAGTGCAACTTCAAACCCTACCATGCAAAGCAAAATCCATTTATCAACAACACTCAGAAACGCCGCCGCCTGCTCTGGGCCCGAGCTCCTCGAAGATGAACTGATGCAAAGCAGAAAAGTGTTCTGTGGTCTGATGAGTCCGCATTTCCAATTGTTTTTGGAAATTGTGGACGTCGTGTCCTCTGGGGCAATGAGGAGAAGATCCATCCGGACTGTTATGGACGCAAAGTTCGAAAGCCAGCATCTGTGATGGTATGGATGGGGCTGTGATGGTGCCAAAGGCATGGCGAACTTACACATCTGCGAAGGCACCATTCATGCTGTTTTGGAGAAACATATGCTGCTATCCAAGCAACATCGTTTTCATTGACGCCCTTGCTTATTTCAGCAAGGCAATACTAAACCACATTGTGCACGTGTTACAACAGCGTGGCTTCGTTCATAAAAGAGTGTGCGTAGTAGACTGGTCTGCTTGCAGTCCAGACCTGTATTTTCTCAACAAACATGACCCTTTTCCAGCTTTTTTGGAATGTGGTGCAGCCATAAAATTCCAAGTTGATTATTTGCTGAAAAACAATCAAGTTATCAGTTTGAAGATTAAATATCTTGTCTTTGTGGTGTATTCAATGAGCTTTATTTGCAAAACATTGTATTCTGTTTTTATTTATATTGAACACAATGTCCCAACTTCACTGGAATGTGGTTTATACTGATGCTAACCTAATGCATCTCTTCAGAGCAGACAACTACTTTAAAAACCACAAAATGTGGGGGAAAAAAAATCACAAGCAAATATCAGACAGTGACGTAAAACAAAGCCCTTCATCAGGTTCCTTACAAGTGGTTCGATTAAGTATAAATAAGGAGATGGCGAGAAAAACAAAACAAACAAAAATAAAAAGAGTCATGGCACAATACAGTCTAGTCATCAGGGATAATGCGTATAGGGATGGCCAGCCTTCCCAGGACAACATGAAGAGAACCATCTGCATGGTTTTTATGTCCTCCTTTCAATAGCTTCAGTAGGTCCAAAATCCCAGATCTTGTATGTTTCTTGTCATTTTGTTGCTGTTTTTTGGTTGCCTTGGTTTTTGCTTTCGACGATGGCTTTTTCACTGACTTTACGGCAGTTGTTGATTTTGTTTGCTTATGATGCAATGCGGATTTGGTGGTTGTGCTCGACTTCTTTGAGGTTCTTGCCTTTGTTGTACCGGGAGCTCGTGTTTGTGTTTTCATTTTCTTTGAATTGTTTGCATTTGTGGCCGTGGAGCTAGCAGGAGTCGATGTTACTATTGCTGGTGTGTTCAGATTCTTTTTACTAGCTCGAAGAGAAGGCACAGTTGTTTTGGTTGTGTTTAGCCTGATGTTTGCTGTCACAACCTTGACAGAATTTGTGTTTTTAACATTTCTTCCCCTTTGGACAGTCTTGTCAAGCGGTTCGTCGGATCGAAATGCTTTATCTCGTCCACTGTTAGCGGAGTGTCTTTGGGCGGTTTCTCTGTGAGATGGAGGCTCCAGTTGAAATTTTGTGACTGCTACCTTATCTTGAACTTGATTCAGTCGCGTTTGGTTCGATTGTGAAACATGTTTAGCTGACCCATTGGGCGACTTGCTCACACGTCCCTTCGCCTCCGGCTTTGCTGTAGCCAAAGGTTTAGTTGTAGATTGCGGTTGGGCGGCACTCCTGACATTTTCCTTTAGCTTCGGTTTAGAATTAGAGACTTTATGTTTGGATGGAGACGTGACACGTGTTGTGGTGTTTTCCAGTGATTCTGCGGAGACTGTCAACTTTTTTCTCTCTTTCCCGGGTATAGTGTTGGGTTTACTATCAAGTAGACTTGGGGTAGGTATGCTTTGGAGTACCGTGGCTCGATGGGTGAGTGGTCTCTTTGTTGTTATTCTTTTGCGTGGAGGGTGCGTGGTGGAGTACCTTGGGGGCACAAGTACTGTGCTAAGTGAAGGCAGTGGCATCCTTTCCTGGAGCGATCGGGACGTGTGTCGTGCACGTTTCATCTTGTTCATCTCCTGAGCCAGGGCTGTGAAGCCATCAATCAGGATCTCCAGCCTTCCTTCGAGTCTGCTCAATCGGGCTTCCATGTCATTGTAGCTCTTCTCGAGCTCGGTGACCCTTTTGGTCTTTTCCGCAGCTGACTCAACAGCAATAAGTTCCTTCAGCTGGGAACTGAGATTAATCTGTTGATCCTCCATCCTATGAATGCTTTCCCTCATATCAAGGGTGTTGCTCTCAAGCATGCTGAGACGCTGATTGAAGGTGTTCAGGTGAAGGCGGAGCAAGTGCTGAAAGCTGGACCGTCTGCTGTCTGGGTCTGGTGTGAAGCGTGGTGGGAGTCTGGTGGCCGACTTATTGGGAGCAACCGAAACAATGCCCGTCCCGTTCTTTGAAGCAGAAAGGGTCGTTCGGTGGTGAGAAGGAGTAGAAAGTACTTTTCGGGTCGAGAGGATGGTTTGGGCAGTGGTATCGGGCCAGTGGTAGTCAACATGGTCAGTATCTCCGCTGCCGAAAGGCGTTATCTCTTTATCCACGCTGAAATTGAATATTGCTTCAGCACCACATCCCAAAGGAAGGTTGCCATCGAGCAGCTTCTCATGGAAAGGGTCCCCACAACTGTCTGCAGATGGCATCTCTTCTCTTAATGTCAAAACAGCACAATGAGGATTGTTGCTCGCAAAGACATTCAATGATTATCATTATCCACCCAAGTCTCCTTTGTCATCTTTGCCATCAGACCTACAAAGATTCTTTTTTTTTTTTTTTCAGACAGACAGCTGTCCTCATAAATGTCTCATCTACATTTATGCTGCAGAGACCCAGAAAGTGTATGTGGTCTGTGCGGAGATGAAAAGACACAAGAGCCAACACAGCCTTGGCAACCAGCAAAGCACACAAGCTGAAGCAGAAGACCAAAGTAAAAAGTACCACAAACCAAACTAAAGATTTCGGTAACACATACAACACAATGGTTTGCGCTTGGATTTCACCACCTAAACTACTGATGAATACCCAAAAAGTACAATAAAAGTCGATCCCAGAGGAAAACTGTTGATAGGATGACTAAAATTCGAGATGTCCAGCAGCCCAGGATAGAGCAGTGTTTCCCAACCGCCAGTGAGCCAGGGCACCCATTTTACATGAGAAAAACTGCACGGCAAACCACCAAACAAAAATGTCACAAAAAGTATGACGAGTAAAAGAACCATCTCGGCTCAAATGACTCATATTGATTTACTTAGCGTGAAATCGGGGGTCTGATTTAATGGACCACAAAGTCATGACCTATTCTGTTGTGTGAAGGGCAACAGTCTACCATACAGTATAATGAGCATTTGCCGCTAATTTTTCCATCCGTCACTGGCATAGACTTGTATTCTTTGGCATTTGACTCAGCATGACTCAGATTTGTTCTTGGTTTTGCTGTTCTTTGCTTTCTCCCGTCTTTGTTACAGATTTGTTGCTTTACTGTTGTATATGTTAGTTGCTCCATGTACAGCACTTTGTATGCAGCGACGGCTGTTTGAAAGTGCTCTATAAATACAGTTGAGCTGAGTTGAGTAGACAGATAAGAAAAGATATTTACGATTAATAAGTATTACTTTTCTGACAAAGAAAATGAAATTGGGTCATTTTCCGCAGCACCCCTGATGGCCTCTCACAGCACGCTTGTGTGCCACGGCACCCTGGTTGGGAATCACTGGGATAGAGAATGCCAATCCAAAGATAACCGATTCCTGTACTACAACCGTTCAATGTCCAGTGTTGGAAAAAGACGTGGCTAAAGGACACCACCGACATGCGTACATCCCTTTCCAACAACTAGAGGCAATGAATGCTAGTGCCAGCCCCGCTTAACTTTGCTGCCGGCCCACCCGGTAAAACTTAAACCCAGAGCAGTGTCAAAATGAGCCCGAGAAGAAGATGTAGGGAGAAAGTACAGCAGATGGAGGCAGGGCGGGGTGTACCTCTCACAGCGTCGGCCAGTGTATCCAGGTGGACAACGACACGTTGGCTGACCATCAGAGTCCAAATAACAGGTTGAGGAGAATCTGTTTGAACAGTGTTTGAAGTAAGGATTTTGTTCGACCTCGTCGACGTGAACGTAATGGAGAGGTTGTCAGTGTTTCTGTATTATTGCAGAAGTAGTACCAGATCTGACCCTACTCAAAACAATTAAAAAATACGACAAACTCACTGGTTGCTGGATGCTGTTCCAGGACAAGGGCAAGGCTGGCAGGCCTGGGCAGCTCCAGCTGCTGGGTTTCCATAGTAACCAGTCTGACACCGTTCACACCTTGGCCCGTCAGTGTTGTGTTGACATTGCTATCAGCAGACGGACAGACAGACAGACAGACAGACAGACAGACAGACACACACACACACACACGCACACACACACCCCCCCCCCCACACACACACACACACACACATACAAAGCGGTGAGATTCACTCAAAGGTTTATACAGTGTACACAGAGCTTGTTTTCACGTGTTGAGCTCTGGCAAGAAACCCTTATCGCATTCCTGCACAGAGATGAAAGAAGTCAACAGTGAAATATAATTAGAGACGGAAGAGGAACATAAAACCTACAAGACACCTGCCCGTCTCCGGGTCACAGCCGCTGGCGTACCCGTTGCAGTCACACCTCTCACAAGTGCCCAGGTAAAGACCAGAGCCGGTCCGCGTGTAGCCTTCTTCACATTCCTGTAAAACCGAGGCAGAACACCCAAGGTCAGCAAAGCGCACAATAGCAGGGAATCTTTGTTTTGTGAAGCAGTCAAAGTAAGTCTCAACAACTGCAATCGAAAAAAAAAAAATACAGTGATTAATTCAGCAGACCAGCGTGATTGGCTGAAATGAGCCTTGTGTACCTGGCAAGACGGTCCTCTGTATCCTTGAGGGCATGCACACTCTTCCACCTCAAGGGCACGTTGGTTTCCAGTTGAGTGCGGAACAGCAATATCCATTTTGATGTCTGATAAACTGTGAAAGGCAATTTTACATTCGTTTTGACCATCTTTCAATTTGTTCTACTTGAATTTACTCAAATAGAAAAGTCCCGGAAATGTACCTGCTCTCTGCCATGTTATCAGCATAGGTGGCCCGAATAAGCAAGGCACTAACATCAGCCAGAGCCATAAGGAGGTGTTCCCGTGTGCACGGTTGCCCGTCAGCACGACGCCATGCAGACTGCCAGGACGGAAACGGAAAAGTTCAGCCTACTTTGGATTTGTGGGTGAAGACATAGCGATGTACTTGCAAGAATGATACAAACTTCTCTGAACGTCACAGTGACTGTTTGTGGCACACGTGGTAGGAGCTTGGTAGGGGAGTAGTGTTCCAGAGAGATGCCATTGCCCTGGAGAACCACATCTGGCTGACCATCAATCACCAGGGAACGCTGGAGTGACTCAAAATGCACTGTGTAGCGCAGCTCCCCACCGTAGGCTGTCACCTGGTAACAACATTGAGAAAAGAAAAGCTCACAGTATTTGTTCTCTGACAGATCAGGATACTCTTGCGCACGAGGCGCACACTTGCCTCATCCTAATTTCTTGGGGCTAAGTGGAAAGAGAGTGAGAAGATTTTTGTTGGGCTTCACTGCGAAATTAAAGTTCAAAGGACCTCGGCTGTACGGGCAGGTCCAGTCATTTTCACTCGAATGTGTTGAGACATGACTCAGGGCGACAGAACGTTGAGGACTGAATGAAACGCCTGACTGATCTTTTCCCTGCCCTTACATGCTTTCGACCGTACCTTGTTGATTTATCTCACCTTATCTCCTCTGAAACTCTCAGGTACGACCCAGTAGTAGATGTCGTTGGGGATGCTGGAAAAGGAGCGGTAGACAACTTCTGAGGGGCCCCTCTGAGAGATACCCTCGCTGATAGTTCGAGTGTTGCCGCTGTTGGTGAGCGTAAACAGCTGCCCGTTCACTCCTCGTACCTGGGGGCACAGGTTAACGAAGACGGTAGCTTTGAACACTCACGGGTCACCACAAATGTTGCTTTCACACCACTCCATTTAGCGCCTGCAAGATTTGCTGATACAGCACGTCTGTGTGAAAATATGTTTCCCTCCCTTGGCTAATCGTATCTACTATACCTGATCACGACTCCAAGTGGAGCTGGCACACTGTTTGGTGACGCCCATGCAGAAACAACGCAGACAGCCCTCGGGGTTGTTTTCTGTTAGATGGAAGAAGCCTGCCTTGCACTCATCACATTGAGCGCCTGCCACGTAGTTCTGGAAAAAAAAAAAAAAAAAACAGATGCACATGCCAGGCTCAGGCTCATTCCTTAAATAAAGACGGCTATCTTAAGGGAAGTCAGATTCCGAAACAGAGAACATAGCATGACATAGCTAACAATAGGTTTGCGTCTCCTCTGTAGTGTTTCACACGGCACTTAATCATGCAATGTGTACCTTGCAGCTGCATGGCCTGCTATTCGAGCTGATGCTTCCTCTGTTATCACACTTGGTTTCTGCAGGAGGGGGAAGACAAAGACACATGGAGTGGAAAGTTCACCTGGCAAAGGTCCAAAAGCACAGCATACCTGCGCCATGAGCACATTCTTCTGCCAACTCTACTACAACCAAAGGGCAACCAAAACTTGAGAAACTAAAATGACTAAGACTAAAATGTACTCACGGTGAGGAACACATTTTCCATTTGGCAGAAGGGGATTGCCCTGGTAGCCAGGAGCGCATCTGAAAAAAAAAATGGTGGGAGAAGTGACAGATTTGCCATTTAGTCGACAGTAATTTACAATCAAATATTTCATTCTCTCACTTTTCACAGCGTCTTCCCGTGTAGCCGGGCTTGCACGCGTCACATGTTGGTTGTTGGTCAGAGTCAAGGAAGCAGGTGTCAGAGAACCTGCGGTGACAAACAACGAGACGTAGGTAACCATTTACAGCGGTGGGTTAATAAGTGGCGTGTGGAATGAATGAACCATTGTTCAAATATCTGAATTCGCAGTTTTTGAAGGGGGGTGGGGAAACAAATTCTCAAAAGACTTTACCGGCGAGAGGTTTCATAGTATGGACAAGGGCAAGGCTTGCAGTCGTCGGCTCGGCCTCGTCTTGCGTCACCAAAGTAACCAAGGCGACACTTGCCACACTGCGGGCCTTCTGTGTTGTGCTGGCAGCTCTGCAGTAGAAAATACAGTGACAAAAATCTTCGTATCAATTGCGATAAGGAAAGGGAAAAAGTTGGGAGTTGATCTTGTTCAATGACATCAAGAGTCATTATCGGTAGGCCATGAATATTCGTGTTTACCAGACAGTGCCCACTGATTGGATCGCAGGCGCTGGCATGTCCATGACAGTTGCAACCGGCGCAGGTGCCCAGATAGGAGCCACCGGGGACACGCTCAAAACCAGAGGAGCACAGTTCACAGGACAGGCCCGTGTATCCAGGCGGACATCTGGGAACCGGAAATGTCATCATCATTAAGTCTTGTGACATGTCGATGGACGTCACTTAGCAATTATCAATACTGTAGAAAGAGCTGAATTAGAAACACTGCCTTCTCAAAGTTTTAGAGACCTTCACTTTGGGATATCAAAAGGTGACGCAAAGAATAACACGCCCACAAATGATTTTGTCAAGCCCGTCAGATGAGAATCTGGGATTGTACCCCTCAATCAAAGCAACTGACGACTTCACACCGATCTGATCGGCCGCTTATTTTGTGATCGGCTGCAATGCCTTAATTCACTGACGTGATCTGCGAAAAAAGACATTCTGGCTGCAGTGTGAACACTTGCTTTGCCGACAGGCCGGTGTGTTTCCCTCACCTGCACTCTTCGACCTCCCTAGCATGACCCCGAGTACTAAACGCCACAGTGGTGGTATCCATAACGATATCACTGAGGGCCACGCTGACCATGTGGTTGTCGTAGATGGTGCGGATGCTGATGCTGTCCAAGTCAGCCAATGTCATCATGAGTTCCTCCCGGCTTACTTGCCGTCCGCTGGAGTGTTGCCAGTTATCCTTCACAAGCATTCACAATCATCACATTGATTCATCAGACCTTATCATATTTACAGAGATGATTTTGTATCCATATCGTGCATGCCGCATTCCTTCTGTACTTACTTCCGTCAATTTGATTTCTCGCTGGTTGACCACACCGGCAGGGGTGGCACCCCCCCTGCGGTATATGAGCCTGCGCCCATTTCCAACAAGTATTACATCCGGCTTCTCCACAGGTTCAGACAAACCACGGGCCAATATGAAGCGTACTTTGTACTTCAGGGATCCGCCATAGGAATCAATCTATAGAGCATCGGTGATTATCATACAAATATATGCACCCCTCCAAACGAATGGGAAGAGTCAGGCCTGTTACTTTCTGTATTTCGGTCGTAGATTGACACTATTTGGGTTCGACATCAAAAGATAAACATGAGACAATGGTTTTCAGCAAAGTGTACGTATGGAAAGAAAATGAGTTTTTGGACAAGAGATACCTTGTTGCCAAGAAACTGGCGAGGCAAGGTCCAGAAAGAGTCCAGGTTGAGAAAGCGACGTGACAAATCGACGAGCTGGAACTCTTCCATATCGGGGTTGATGAGGAGCTGAGTGGAAGAAAGAGGGGGAGTGCCTGGCCTGGATGGGTAGCTGACATTCACACCTGAGGGTCACGAAAGCGACATATTCATTGTGTCCCGCCTTTCTGCTCTATGCCTTCGGATGAGGTGAACATTTCTGTATTTCACTTGCAAGTTGGATACTCTCAATTCATTTAATCACTACCTTTAAAATCGTCCTCCTCAGTGAACCGCAGACTGATCTGATTGCGGAAGCGTCCGGTGCTCTTGCAATTCTTGGTGATTCCAGCACAGAAGCAAGGAACACAACGGCCCCCCACACTAAAGTTATCGTCTGGACAGTTGCCTGGCAAGGTCGGGATAGTAGATTGCCGAAGGTGAATTAAATTTCCACTGTGGCTTGCAATGATAACCGTCGTGCTTGTGCTTAAAAGTACCTGGGTTGGGATTGGATGTAAGCGTGAGCACTCCATCCGGAATACCAAACACCAGACCTTTGGCGTTGATGGCCTCGCACGTGTAGGCCCCCTGATCGGCTTCCTTCACGTCACGGATGGTGAGCGTGCCACGACCGTTCTCACTGGTCATGGAGATTCTGGGATGACATGCATCCAAAAGATTATTATTCATCCATATTGTACAAAATTACTCATGGAACATTCTCACAGTGATCACATAAGACCACTAAAGCAAGTTTAAAATTGGTTAACAGGCACTTGTGAAAGAGTGATGATAATTAAAAATGAGATCATTGCTTACGTGAAAAAAAAGATGTCCGGTATTTTTCAGATTGTAAAATGCTACTTTTTTTCACATGCTTTGAACCCTTTGGTTTGTACAATAAAGCAGTTACTTGATTCATTTTTACACGCTAACAAGCTTCTCGCCACCCAAATTTTCACCCATCCTCGGTTGTGCACGTTCATAGGCGCTGTATAAGAATACGAGGAGCGAGAGTGTAACATCTCTCTGTGTAAATATCCAATGTTAAAGGTGTGGCCTATATATGTACAAAATACTTTTTTTCTTTCAATTTATTGGGTGCTGTTTACATCCGGGCGTATTCAATAGTCAAGTAATGACGGTAATCTTAGTAAGATTTGTTGACAAGTGACTGGTTGAGGTCTGACTCGAAAGGAAACAATGTTGAATGTTCACCGTAAGTCCTAACTGACATCTATAGCCGGGAATGGCACTGAATGCCTTCACAAAACCAAATAATCCTGAAATGTAAATGTAATCTAAAATGTAAGGGATGGTTCTCAAGAAACCCACCTGCCGCTGATCGGAACATGTCCCCAGTTCAGCCTCCAGGTGATGATGGGTGTTGGCACTCCAACAGCCTGACAGGTAAATGTCACAGTGGCTCCCCGCGAAACTTCGATGGATTCTTCTGGTGGGCTTGTCACAGACGGAGGAGCTGTTTTATGGAAATGAAAAAAGAAGAACTGCTTCTTTAATTCACCCACAAAGGCTGCTTGAAATTCGGTGATGCAGTGAGACTCGTAGATGCAAAACAATTCAGTTTTAGTGCGGTGGAAAGGATGTTTCATCAAACACTTTAGTGTGTGAGCTGACCCATGCGTAAAGAGCATGCGGTTAACAGAGAATTAGTCATCGTGTACAAAGGAGCTCAGAGCCGGATCGGAAAATGAAGCAAAGCAGGAGTGCGGAATGGAGAGTGCGAAACACACAAGTGGGGTCAAGTGCGCTTGGGACTTACTGCAGCCATATTCATCGGAACGGTCGGGACAGTCTGGCTCTTCGTCACACTGGTAACTCGCTGGGATGCAAGTGCGGTCGCTGAGGCATTCAAACTGCTCAGGAGCACACCTGTCATCTGGACCCTTGGTGGCTGTGTGACATTGGGATGGACATTACCGACAGATGTATGAACAGACTTTGCTAATCCTAACAGTTGCAACACTTCAGAGTGGGCGGTCACGGAAGTCCTGGGTGGACCGTTCGAAATCGGAAAAACTGCAGGAGTTCGGAATTCACGTGGCAAACTTTTTCTTGAGTTTTTGAGGTGTTCCACTCAGTTCAAGTGCATCACCAATGGAGGGATTTGACCATCGAATTTTGGCCCAAGAAGCAATTTAAAACCGAAATGTATGTATGCTATTCAAATTTTTAAAATGCGTTCCATGTTTTGATTCAATACATCTGGGTATGCAAACGAATTTGGTTTGTGACATTCGGATGCAAGTTCCCTCTCGAGACGCCCATGAATAAGGTTTTCCATTCATGATCGCATCACCCTGAATGCACGTCTGAACAGAGCCATAGATGGAGACTCACGGCAGTCCAGCTCATCCGAGTTATCATCGCAGTCATTGTCTCCATCGCAACGCCAGAGCTTGAGGGCGCAGCGACCGTTTTTACACTTAAACTCATTTGGTTCACACGGCGACGGAGTTCCTGTCAACACAAGTGGATACGTGCCAACACTGCTGTCAGGCGTGCTTGTACGTACGCGTTTGTATGACTTACCACATTGGAACTCGTCACTTCCGTCCAAGCAGTCTGTCTCCCCGTCGCAGATGTAGTCTCGCGGGATGCACTCTCCGCTCTGGCATTTTGCTTGATCCGCTCGACAGAATCCTGGAACGACGGGTGGCTGTGGGGGTTTAACGACGGCGATCGTGGTGGCTGGGGCGGGAGTGGTTGCAACAGGTCTTCTTAGATCTGCAACAGATCTCCAATTTAACTTGGCGACCTTGGATGTTTCACAGTGCATCACGCTTTGCGGATCATCCCCCGCGTGCTGTGGCTGCCCACGTTCTAACCTCCAGCCAGCAGGTCATGCCGAAGCAACTCACCACAATCGTTCTCATCACTCATATCACGGCAATCTGGTCGATTGTCACACAGGTATTCCAACAGGATACAAGTGCCGTCGCCGCACCTGTGCTCATCGGGCATGCACGGTCTGATGCCAGGGATTACTAAGGAAAACGCGGGGAGGGAGGAGGAGGGATGCGGTGACGTGTTTTCAGGACAGGACAACCAATGCACTACATCACAACTCAGGACAAATAAAGCAGCAATAAGTTCACGGCAACACAATCAGTCGATTTTGACTTTAGGAGGATATGCCAGACATGCCCAGAGGGCGATGCGTTTATTGGCTCTCAACCCCACACGTATAAAACATACGGATGCTCTGCCGGTGGTGTTTGTCAGGCTCAGGATTTCTGAAAGGTTTCTTCGTTTGGTTAATTACAGCCACCTCGTGGGCTCCCCTCTTAGATAAATACTGTGGGTAGATGTCGAAAGATAGACACCTTCGATTCGGAGAGACTGACAGAATACTCACAAAAAGGCGCTCTCGGGCGCAATTTCTGAATTCACACATAATATGCACTTCACTGTAACTTTATCATTAATTGGACCTTCTCTATAATTTTGAATGTTGTTCTCTAACAAGGAGCTCAACGGCGACATGCACAAGAGGCGCTTGATCCAAGAACTGACCAAGAACGTCCACTTCTGCAAGTCTCTCCCTGCATCTTTCTTGCAAACTGCTGATGACATTTTGCGGCACTCTAAGTTCAGTGGCCAATTGCCGCGGAGCACATGCCATTTGACGCCTGGCAGTGACATAGTGCTGTTGATCAATTGCAGTCTTGGCCTCATGTCAAAATGTAAACGGCATGATTGAAAATCATTCCTCATTGAACCAGAAAATGCAGTGGCATATTCATGGGTCAAATACCTGTTCTGAATTTTGACATTTAGCTCTTTGTTAGAGAAAAGTAATTGTACACAAAACAAACAAACAAACAAACAGCGCTGCAACACCGGAGTTGGAAATGTGCACTGAAAAGTTTAAAGAAGGTCAGATTAAGTTCACCCTGTAAAGGTAAGATTGCATTTGAGGTTCATCCTGAAATTTAGCCCCAAAGCTGAATATCCCTGACTTTTTCAAATTCATGTTGGTCAATAGCTCAATAAATTGACAGATTGTTTAATCAAAGTCATGCCATGCGTTGGATGTTCAGATTTTTCTTTCCGTTTGTTTCTTTCGTTTACTGTGCATTTTTATTTTACATTCGTGCTCCATGCAAAACATTCTTTGATAGATGCACTTGCACGTGTCATCAAAGCTTCTTCCTAAAGCCACTACACACAGCCATCCTACTGCTGCTACAGCACGCTCGGCTCCTTCGCCATGCAACGCTACTTAGCGCAGTACGAACCTGGCACTGCTATAGGTTCCACTGAGGGCAGAGGTTCAACTAGAAACCAAATGGAAATATTTAGCAGCCCTGCCCTACCGCTGTGGTGGACCTTATAACAGACTCGAACCACTTGACGGCATCCAGTAGCTCCTGCATGTGGTCCTTACCTTCCCCAAGCTCTCTGAACTGAAAGCCCTCCACTGATGTGACATAGGAGGCAATGGCTCCATTCTGGACCACGCTGTAGAGCACACTGCGGATCTGCTCACTGTTGCTGTTGTAGTCTGAGCCCACGTCCAGTTCCACAAATACATCAACGCCATCCTGTCTAACTAGCTTCCTGGAAGAGCGAGAAAGGTCTGGTGAGACGACGTCGTGCTGTACGTGATGGGCTACTGACATTGGCGCAGGAAAGCCAAGGATTACTGTGAACGGTTGTAAGGTTTTATGAATGGCAGACCCACACCAAAATCACGAGTCTCCAGCACACAGCTGCAGGGACTCCACTTAAGGTGCCCCAGAACCTGATTTAAAGCACTTGAATGCGTACTTAATGAGGACCACGCTGACTGTCTGGACACCTGGAATCCTGTTGTACTCCGACTCCAACTGTGGAGGGAAAAAAAAAGATACAGGCATAAAAAGCAACGTTTTAAATAATGTAAACATGCCTTCTAAGGAAGCTGTGCAGCATTTGACCACAATTCATACATAACGAAGGCGTACCGTGTCAACCACAGCTTCGGAGATCTCATTAAAGGCTGATGAGAAGATGTCCTCCAGCTCTGGGCTGTAGACGATGGAATCGGTGAAGTTGACAAGAGCTCTGTAATAAACTAGATTCAGAGAGCATGACTAAGAATCTGTCAACTGAGCCCATGATTGCTGTCCAACAGTAGGCTGGCTTCTCTCACAACATTTGGATCTTATTAGCATCATTCCATGCTACTGTAAGTGCAAAAGCCCGCTCAAGTTAATATGATAGTGGATGTTTCTCTTCAGAAAGCTTTTGGTGACATTGAAGTGCACAAAACCGATGGGCCTGTCTGAGGCTTAAACGACAACCACGTTGCAGTTATGGGATCTATTTTCATATCCCAATTTTGGTTGGGTTTTCAGTTAAACCGCTGGCTGCGGTGTTCCTAACACATGGGGTGCATGCGCATCACAGTTGTGTCCTTAACATGCCTTCCTCTCTGTCAACATCATAATGTGTAGACCAGGGATGGCCAACCAGTCAGAGACGAAGAGCCAATTTTTTTTACTGTGTTACTGCAAAGAGCCACACACACACACACACACACACACACACACATGGCCATGCAATCGCACACATATGCATGCACACCACGACGAACAACAGCAGGAGCGCCCGAACATAAATAAAACCTTAAGACACAAATACACAAACTTCCCCCTGCCCCTGCCCCCCATTTCCTCCTCCCACTGCTCGCGGTCGACTTGGACCAGTCTGCTGGCTGTTGGTTGATTGCGATCGACGTATTGGGCACCCCTGCCCTATAAACAGAGGTAATTTGCTGACTAGCTTAGCACTTAGCGTCGCTGTCTGCGCATGAGCGGTGATTCAGTCATCTGATTGGTTGCCCTCTATGTCAATCAAGTAACGGGATTGCTGATAGGCTGACGTAGTACGTTCTGTGCATTATGCACCGTTGTTTGAATGGCAGCGCCATCGCCGAGGCTTTTTCCACAATTGCCGCATGGAACCGGCCACAGAGCGGCATGCGGCTCGAGAGCCGCGGGTTGGCCACCCCTGATATAGGCGATTAAAAATGACATTCTACCATCATCGTTTGCCCTCATTTCAAGGTGATTTCTGTTACTTTTTTTTTTTTTTTGTACGTCTTTGCTGAGACTAACTTGCCAAGAAAGCACTGAAAAAAGGTTCAATAAAAGGTCACGCTCTTCCACCACTGACGGATTCCCACACCTAATTGGAGCGTTAGAGCCATCGATCACCTCCATATGGAGACATTTCTCTCACTTTTTTTCCCTGTAGAGCACTTGGCTCATCTTAAGTACAGAGCGCCGCGCACACGCACACACGCACACACACAATACTGTAGAGGGCACATTCGACCCCCCTTGAAGAGTGCATGCACCCCGATGGAGTACTTGAACATTTGTAACCTTTGCCAAGGTCACAAGTCGTAAGAGTCAAACGAAGCAAGTCAGCCAGTGGAACGAGTGGCCTCCAGTGTGCGCGGCGAGGAGCCACTCCGCGCCAAAGGTGCAAAATAAAAAGAGAAGCAGCCACCACGACTGCGGCATGACATACTTCCCGTGCTCATCAAACAGGACGTTAGCGGCGCGTTAACTTGCAACATGCGACTAATGACGCTCGCTCATGTGCGCGCCGCTTGCCGCGCAGCAACGTGACAGCTTTTTGCTTTCCTGTTCGTTTGCCGCCAGGGCGATTTTTTTTTTTGTTTTTTTTGGGATGAAACAGCAGCCAGTTGCACGCGAAGGCGCCGACTTTTGCCAGTCTGTCGCCGTTTGCTGCGCGGCTTTTGGCCGCTGCGGTCGGAGGAGCGTCCAAGTTGCCCGAGCCAAACGCATCCCTGTCGGGCTGCATCAAGTGGCCGCGACGCGCACTTGACTTCCTCGCGGCGTGCGAGGGGAGACGCGGAAGACGCTCGCCGATGTTCCTATTTGCCATCCCTCGACACCGCGACTCTCACTTGGCGACATGACATGTCAACGCACGCGAGCTGGCAACAAGTGACGAACATGTTCCGCGCGCCTTCCGCACGCACGCGCACGCCGTTTGCACGCCAAAAGTGCTTGCTTACCTTTGCGTCCGACTCGGAAGCGGGCTGCGCGTGCCCCTCTTCTGTGAGAGGGGGGGCGGGCGGGGGGGGGGGGCGAATGTGTACGATATCCCGTGTGCTGGCGGGCTTCAGAGTCGCCCGCGTGCGTCCCCTCCTGTCTTCGCAGCCACGCACGCTGCGCGTCTGGGGCAGGACGAGGCAAGCCTCTCTCGGCCCGGCGAGATTTGAGAGAAAAGCCCCTGGTGGTGATGGAGGGAGATGCACAACAAGGAGGGAGAGAGACACAGAGAGGGAGGGAGGGAGGAGAGAGAGAGAGTCATGCGTTCGTCATCATTCATGATTATACTGTGCATCGATTTTCTTTTTCTTCTACACGTGCAGTGTGTCCCATAGTTTGTTGAGCCAAGGCAGCCGTTTTCTATTCGAAATGTGTCCCAGCAGCCAACCAAAGTGTCAGAAAATATTGGCAAATGGAATGAATGACCTCATCTCAGAATGATGCACTGCGTGGTTCATGCCGTTTAGGGCGAGTTCCATTTGCAATGAAATTCAAGACCAACTTGCCAATCTGCTCCTTGGGGTGCCGACTCAAAAGCGCATCGCTGCTCTGTTGCTTCCACTGTCATGATGGTGCCGTGTAACCGCGGGAGTCGTGATGTACTTTTTAAAAGACGATTCATTTTGGGGGGAAATGATTTACAATCATAAAAGCCTTTCGCGTTGATGTGTTGAGATTTTTCAAAGATGAATTTAAGACATTTTCATGCCAATGAAGGCCCCCACAGCTTTTAACTCAACTCAAGTGTATTCCTAGAGCACTTTAAAACAACCACCGCTGTATACAAAGTGCGCTACACGCAGCAAACACAATTCATCCAGCAATAAAACAAAAATAAAACAATACATGAAAAGACAGTAGAAAGGACAAAAACCGTCCAACTAAAAACCAAGTCTCATGCTGAGTCAAAAGCCAAGGCTTGCTTCTCGGTACCTCTAATAGTGTTTGGTCCGCAGACCCGGGCCACCGGGAGCCAGAGTAGCAGTCGTGCGCTCCAGCCAAGAGGCGAGCAGCAGCATTTTGGAGCAACTGGACATGCTTCATGGAGGATTGACTGACTCTAAAGTCAAGTGCATTGCAGTCATCCAGCCGAGGTGTGACGAAGGCACCAATGACTGTTTCAAAGGAGAGCCTTAACTTAAGCCAGCTGCCGACGATGAAAGAAGCCGCAGTTCACAACGGCAGCAATTTGCCACGTGTCATCCCGTCCCGTTGATTTCAACACAAAGCTGAGATACTCCCAGGAAGCCAGGACTGATCGTTGCATGAATGGCAACAGGTGGATGCGTTGTGCCTTCTGTCATCAAATTGAAGCCAACGTGTTGCTGCCATAGAAAGATGAACAAAGATATTTTTGGAATCAGTCAAGAATCATTTCTGGAAAAATGACGTGGAATGGATCTTTTTTTCTGTGGCACATGCCACAATAATAGTGACTGGAGGAGCATTTGCGGTGACATGATTAAACAGCCCCAATGTACTTCTTTTAATTGTGTACAATTAAGCATTCTCAGGTTTTTTTTTCATTCTCAGAGAGTGTGCAATGCATCTTTTTGTGCCATCGCTCAACTATCATTTGGTTTATTTAAAAAAGAAACATGTTACTTATAGGGTTTTTTTTTTTGTTTGTTGGTTTGTTTAGGTTTTTTTTTTTCTTCAAGACAGCCAAGTGCGTAACGAATACCACAACGGAGGTTCAGAAAACCACATATGAGCAAACTGGACCGTGCATTATTGAAGCTTTCCACATGATTCCTTTTTTTTTTTTCTTTTGAATGTGGGAGAAGGTGAGAGTGGTGAGTGCGCTTGCTGCTTTGAAGTGGATGCACTGCTAATCAGAGAGAGTGTGCGTGCCTGTGTGTGTGTGTGTGTACGGAACGACAATCTATTGGAAGGTGAGAGCGACACAAAAGGCAGAGTAGTTTGTGGCGCGCCATCACAAGCATCTCTCTGGTGCTTCAGCCAGAGGGTTGAAAGCTGAAGAAAAAAAAAGTGATGTAGCAATAGAACCTTCAAAGGCGAGGATGGACTTTTGAGTTTGGTCTCTATCCATCCATCCATCCATCCATCCATTTTCAATATCGCTTATCAAGTTCAAGGTCATCAGGTGCCGGCGCTCCCAAAAATTTGCAAAATGATCTTTCATTAAAAATATCGATGGACAGTCTTGCAGAGTATGAAACTAATGAGCCGAGAGTGGCCTGATGTTGTGATGTTTGCTGAAGTCACCGTTTTACATTTGGAGTCGCCCAAGCCGGAAAATGCCTTTTGCAGCAAGCTGCTCACATTCATTCAAAAGCCCCTGCAACACAGAGCAGACACCTTGGCAAAGACATGCTATTTGCTTTCTTTGGAAGTGAAAGTCAGAAGACGCGCTCATGTTAAGGCCCAAATAAAGTTGAGCTGCAGTGTTGTTGGATGCACAGATGTGCGTTAGCTAACATTTCGATAAAACAGGAACATAAAGTCTGCAGTGCGTCTTTGGCGCCACCTTGTGGCATCCAAGGACATTTCCAAAAGAGCACAAAGAGAAGATTCTGGCCTAAATCAACACGACATCACACAGAGCGGCGAGGACGCAACTGTCACAACGCGTTCTAATTGCGGCATAACGATGGCGGCGGCAGCTTTGTGGCCCGGTGCCCGCAATCGCAAAGCGCAGCCTGTCCTGACCATTAAAAAAAAAAAAAAATTAAAAAAAAAAGCTGATCTTAAATCAGCAACCGGGACGTCTCATTTGCAAAGAGCCACGCGTTAACGTCAGACGCTAAATCAGGCAAGTGGGCAGCTCCGAGCCGATGCAGAAGCAGAGCGGCGGCTCATTTCCAGCCCGACAGAAAAAAAAAACGCTTGTCGAACCGCAAAGCTCTTGGTGAGGCGTCAAAAGGACAATTTGCTCGCTGTGTAGTGCAAGGTTCAGCTTGCTCCAGTGGCAACCTGAAAATCATCAAGTCAAGTCAAGACATGACATTCACGATGCGTAATTGAAGTCATTTCCACGGAAAAGTGCTCAGTGAGGCACAAGCCGATTTTGTCCAAATGTTGTCATTGAAATGTCATCATTTCACAAGCGTCAGCCCTTCACGACCACCACACCATCTCAAGGTCCTTTTGATGTGCTGTTGCTCAGAAGCGACGCTCTTGATGAAAACATTGATTTTTGTTGTTTTTTTTTTAAACGAGATGTGAGATACTGGGCTGGGGGCTACAGAAAACTGGCATGGTTGCAATTTTCGCTCATTTTATCCCAAGTTTCGGTTGCGTTTGCATGATTAAACATCGAGCCTTCATGGACTCAAACCGGACCTCATTTCGGATTATTTTAGGATGTCCGCAGTAGAGGGGGTGGACACTTTTCAGAACTTCTGCATTCGGAATACTTTGCATGGCTTAAAAATGTTCACTGAAGACGCTTTCAGGTGAAAGCAGCCAACAGTGATCAAAAAAGGAACCAATCAAACCGAGCCAAACGGACCCAGCCACTTTCTGATGTATTTTCGGTCTTGCAGCATCAGCGCGTTCATGTCGGGCACATGGCGAGGGAAAAAGCTTTTCGAATAGCACGAGAGTCTCGTATCCTGGAGCTGGATCGCAGTCCCCCAGCAGGGGATGCAAAGTGCCGCGACTTGATCATCTCCACCGATGTGGCGGTTTCGTCTTTCAAGGCGCTCGCGATCGCCTTCAAAGACGAGCTGTCAGTTGGAACTATGTTCAGACTCCCTGCCACTGCGCATCTATTCATTCATTACAACATTCTGGATCGAAAACTAGTCGGGTCTCCTGGCGAGAGGAGATCAGAGGATCTTGTGAAGCTGTTGAGAAGAAAAAAAAAAAGAACTAAAAACATGGCACAACATTAAATGCGAGATGTGAAGTTAAAAGTTCCCTCATTGGACCAAATGTCATTTGGTCAATCTTTGTAAAATTCACGTTGTTATAAGATCGCATGCGGAGATGGCATTTGTCGGCTCGTGAGGGCAAACCAAACAGAAGACGCACGGATGGTTCAAAATATCAAAAGGACAGCGTTCGATTGTCGGATCAAAAATGGTCACGAAACCAACGCGAGTCATTCGTACTTCCATTTTGTCCACCGATGAGATCCATCATCGGTTTTTCCAGCTCTTTTCCACCAATCCGTCTTTTCGACGAACGCCCCCTTCACCAAGCATTCCAATCAATCCGCAATCCATCGAGCCGCCCATACGCTCGCACCTGCCAATCCGTACGTTTTTGTCGACCAAAAACGACACGACTGACCAAACTCAATGACAAAACCGAGCGACGTCGTTTTCAGAATCCGCAGCGTACCAAATCAGGTTGTAAAAGTCAATTGTTCTCAACTCTCAGACCTTCAACTCATTCAATGCCAGCCATGTTCAGACCCTTCTTAATCCTATCATGTGAATTAAAAAAAAAAAAAATCACGTCATAAAGACGTACTTGGGATAGAACCAAACTGAAATTGTGAGCACAAGACTGCGGTCTGAATTCTGCATGAATTTTGTGAATCGTCCCACCCCCAATAAATATATCAACTGATCAACACGTCCATCCATACCGAAAAAAAAAAGGTGGAATTTACTTTATTTCGTCAAGTGGTTGCACAAAAGAAAATCATCTGTATCCGGATACATTTCTATTAGTAGATGTACAGCTTACTTTAAATAAATAATAATCAATCATGAAATAGTTGCATCCGGGTGAAATTCAATAAATTCAACAAAACCTTTTTTTTTTCAGTGCATCAATCGTCCATCAATGGATCCGATTCACCAGTCCATCCGCCAGCACGTGCGTGCTTCCTTCTTGTCCTTCAACGCATCTCCCTCTAATGCACACTTTATCTCCGGTCGCACATTTTTACCACCGGTCTCTTATTGATCTTCCCAAAAAGGTTGTCGAGGCTCTGCATTAGAACGCACAAAGTGCTGTCAGATCAAAGGCCTACGATGTGACCGTGGTCCAAATTTACAGACCCTTTCTGCCAACCAGCCTATCAAGAAGAAGTTAATGTGTTCAAGAGCGCAGCTAGAAATTTTTCGGTGGGCGTGGCCAATGTGACAAAACACCTCGCTGAGAGAAGTCCAGATGTGGCTGTGAATGTGCGTGCGCGTGTGTCATTCTTTATCAAACCAGCCACAGTCGGGGTATCAGGAAATCACACCTCTCCACAACGATGCAAGTCAACACACTTCATCATCAAGCAGCAGCAAGTCCAAGTGAAAAGCGGCGCCATGCTGAGATGATTTGATGAGATAATGACATTTTCTTTTCTTTTGTGCGCTATCTCCTCATTCATGAGCTAACAGCCATTCAGAGTGATCACACACGGTCGACCCCATTTTGCAAACTGCCGTCAATGGCTCATTCAGTCAAATCATATCTAAAGAGCACAATCCCACAAAAATCTCAATTTTTCACAATTCAAAATGTTGCTTTTTACTTCGGTTTGGTCCTGCTTTGTGTTATGAGTGTAAGTGCACAATTTATTTATTTTTTTGTGTGCATTTTATTTCATGAAACGATGACAGTGGATGGTATGATTATTCATGATATTATAAAATTATTCATTTTGATTTATTTTGTCTGGACAATGTTTTTTTTTTAAATTCAAGACAGATACATTTCATCTCTGCATACTATTTCAATATGCAGTTGACATTATTAACTTGTGGCAGAGGATCAATGAGTCTAAGAACCAAGCATCCATGTGAAAATGGTAGAAGACTCACACTCAAAAATTTCCCTCAAGTGTGGGGGTACCTAGAGAGTGATGAGGGGTGACCATGGTCACCCCCCGCCCACCACGTAGCTCTGCCCCTGGGCATGCCAAAAAAGAAGAAGAAGAAGAAGAAGGAGGTTGTTAGCCTTGAAGTGATCATGATTAGCTTGTTTTATACATATTTATTATGCATCTGTTTGTGACTCAGACACATTTTATTTCTTAATATACACGAAAAAAATTAATATTATAATGATTTATATTCATTTCTTTTCATATCTTTTAATCCATCATTCTTATGTCATCATTTTTTCCCCCCAATTTCTCTATTATTATTTATTTATTTATTTATGTTTACAGTGTTGCAGTGTTTCCTTATTGGTTGTGAAGTTGTGAAATGGACAGCTGTGCAAAATGCAAGTTTTTGTTTGTTTGTTTGTTTGTTTCGCATACTTGTCAGCTCACCATCCCATAGCACAAGGCCACGACTTTTTGGCCTCAATATGCAAAATGTTGCTGAATCACTGCTGTTTTCGGACCGCAACAGAAGAGCTCACCCAGCGCATTAGTTTGACCCTGAATGATGGTTTTCTATTCAGGCAGTTATGCCAGTAATTTAAATAGAACCAGCCAATACTCAAAAATAGTACTGACATTCCTTTCAGTATGTGCAGGAATGTGAAACAATTGGCAACAGGGTATTGAGTGAGATGGGCGTTAAGTTTTTAGCCCCCCCCCCACCCCCCCGCAACCCCTTTCAATAGCAGTGCAGCAGCTGTGGTTGATCCCTTCTGACCTCACACTTGATGCCACGCGGCCACGCGCACCTCAGATTGGACGCCAGGTCACAACAAAATTGGGCTTGACAAGCACGCTGGCGCTTTCCACCTTGACGCACCTCAGACAGCAATCAGTCATTCCCGAGTCTGCCGCCGCGCCGCGCTCTGACAGAAGTGGGCAAAGCGTGATGGATTGACTGAAGGGGAGATGGAGCGCTTTTTATTAAAAATATTGTAGAGCACTGACTGGACCGATATACTGCAAACATGTCAGCAGTGGCACGTTGGCAACACTTGGGACTTTCCTCCTGAGCGGTGGATGGAATTACTTTCATTTGTAGTCCAGTTGCAACAGGTTCTTGTAATGAGGGCGTTGGTCACAAGACAATGCTGACAATAGCTCTGTTAATTATTGCAATGGAGAATTTGAAAATTTGGGACAGATTTTAGGTATATGGGACGGTTTACCCCCACTTGCCCATGCACTGGAAAAAAAGCTCTTCTTTTTGTTTGAAGTAGACTATATCTACTTAAAAAAAAGTCTAAATATCGATGATTCTATTGTGTGCACCAATAAAATGAAGTCAATTCAATACTGCATTATTTTCAGTCCATGAACTTTTGTTGTATAAAAACTGACCAAGTCACATTTCTGCGATGTTTATGGGAACTATGACCACAAGCTACAGCGTAGCGTTGTGCAATGCCAAGATTCAACCAATCGACGTCAAAGTTCAGACTTCAGAATCGATTTTCATGAGTGTTCAAAAAGCCAAGGTGAAGCTATCACTTTCCTCCAGCAGAGGGCAGCGCCGAGTCAATTTGTTGTGATGAGTCAGCGGGCTTGAAGCGTTCAGTTGATTCACATGACGTCATCTGAATGCGCCGAGAGGGTCTGACTTATCTGGCTGCAATTGATGGACGTCCTTAATTCAAGATATGTACTGTTTATGGTTTATGTTGTGAAGAATTATTTTAAAATGTTATAAGAAAAATAATGTATTGAAAAATACCAAAAACCGTAATATTGATTCGCAAATCGCAGTACAGTACAATCAATAATCGTGTCACGATTAGATTTAGATCACACGTTTTGAGATTTTCCAATCGAATCGGGAGGTAATTGAATCGTCCCACCTGGACTATACCGTGTGAAGAACACCTGCAAGAAGATGAAAAACTGGCATCGCATATTTGATTTCTTCCCTTTGAAAATGGATGTTATGCTGCGGGCCCCTCGGGGAGTGACCAGCTCCTATCTTGGACGTAAAAAAAAAAAAAAACTGGCCTAAAAATTACATTTGCATGAAATCATATCTGAGAGGGAGGGGGGACGTAAAGTGATGGCGAGGCGCTTTTCACATCTCACCGACGACTCGTCACACTCCAGTACTATAGAGCAATTACAGACAAGGCTCACCTCTATGGACTTCGTTTGTTAACTGTAATACTCTCAACGTAGCGATTAATTTGATTTTCGCAGGCTTTAAGCTGCAGGCTCGGCTCCATAACGCATTGGAGAATAAGAAAATGGACTTCAAAGGAGGCAAAGTGATGCCAGTGGCCTGTTTTTCATTTATTTTTTTCTTGGGCGGGTTGGGGGTGAGGTGGGGTCAGTATGAAATTCCCGTCCAACAAAACGATAAGCACTTGATAAACACTTTCGCCACAAATACAAACACATGTGCCAAGTGTGGCTTTAAGTGTATGCTGATTACGTACGGAGTCATTTTAAGCCAAGTGTGTTATTAAAGTTGTTTGTAGCCCTATTAACCCCCCCCCCCTTCCCCTCCGACCGCCACACACACATACACTAAAACTGGCATGTTATGGCAGTAATGTTGATGAAGGTGATTCACAATCTGCTGACTGGGCGAGATGGGGAACAGATCAATGGGGAATGTATGTCGTGGAAGTAAATGCAGTCGTTAAATGTCACTCCTTTCGATGTCTGGGATCAGGCTGACCAACAATTGCATCCCTTGTTATCAGGGGAGACGCGAGTACGAATACTGTACTTATACTTTTTTTTTTTTGCGCCCAAAGTGGAAATTGCGTCATCATATATATTTATGTCTATAACCGCAACTGAGTTGGCCCACGACATCATTTTAAATCTTTACGCGTGTCTCGCCATTATCTTCAAACATGCAAAATGTATTTAGAAACAAATTTCTGAATTTATTTGATAGGGTCCTTAAGTAAAAGGGTTAAATCTGACCTTTAGCAAAGCATCCCCCTCCCCCCACCACCACAGCAGTATTTGTACAGAGTGAGTGCCTCTGCCACTTCTGCTCGTTTCAGGGTTCATTTTTGCATGACTCGGCATCGGTGGCTCAGTGAAGCTGCACATCGGAGTGCTCGACTTCCACCTTCCGCGAGAGCGTGGCGTTGCATTCTTATCAACTCCCCGCCGCCTTCATTGGCGATAAATTGGAAGCGGTGGAGAAGACGTCGGTGGACTGCATGGCGCAGATCGCAGTGGCAGCCTCGACTGTCACTTTAAGCCAAGCCGAGTGTTGTTGGGGGTACCGGCAACAAGGTTATTACGACGGAAACAAAAATTGAAAAAAGCTTTTCGTAAAAAAAATAAATAAAGAAATAAATCGTCTTTGTTACTGTAATACATGAACCTTTGGGGGCGATTTTAAATGCACTGAAGAAGTTGCCATCTTAGCAAACAAGCGACGGAAAACGAGACGCTTTATTTGAAAGAAATCGATGCGACTATGGTGAGAAGCAAGACGCACTGTTGCACTTGAAAATGCAGTACTTGTACTCATTGGTGGATGGTTATTTTTAAAATGTCTTGAAAATATTTGACAGCAAAATACCTTTGACGTGGTGTTTGTTCATCTTGCTCACAAGAAATACATTTTTCAAAAGTCAAACTAAGCCCCATACTAAAACTAAGAAAAGGTAAGGTAACATGAATCATTTTTAGGGGGAAAACAAAGTCATAACAACTAACAATCCCCCCCCAAAAAAAAAAAATCCTTCCTGAATCAATATCTCTACAATCTACTGCGACTGTTTGACTTTGCAATTAGTGCACGCGGCTTCTTTGAAATTTGAAATCTTTTGAAAGGTCGATATTTGATGCGACTTAATGGTCACTCACAGCACACGCTGCATGTGCCTGAAAGAGATTTTTTCATGTTCTTTCACATCTCTGTGTTTGATTAGTACTTTCTCGGCTCAAGTCTTGAGGGCTGCGGCGGCCACATCAAGACCATCTTGATCAAGCGCACAGAAATGGACTGCGCTACACGCGCGTGCCTGATAATGTCTTCAGTACTACACACAAGTATCAATGTTGTGATTTAAAAAAATAACCAAAAGAAACAGGCTTGTAGCCAATGCGCACATGTATTTGGATTCCCTTCCGAAGCCTAAAAGAAACACTGCATTGTAAAAGACAGCGAGTCTTGATTAACGCCGGACAGATTTCAGCCGATGCTTCAAAAAAAAAAAAAAGTGATGAAAATTCAGCAGCTCGTCAGCCTCCAAGCGTTATGAACTCCCCTTCAGCAAGACTCATATTCTTAAAGAAAATGAATTCTGCTGACTGATTTGCTTGCGTTGTCGCCTCATCGTAGGCCACAGCAACACTCGCTCGGCTGCAACTGGGAGAGGCCAAACTATCGATTGAGGATCTCCTCACCGGGTGGCGAAAAGAGAACAACCCGATCGTCACAGCCGACCAAGAGTAATATTTGAATAGCTTCGAATCGGTGGTTTGCTTTGATTTTTCATCTATCCATTAGAAAGATTACATTTCAGTCAAGTAAATACAGTCGATGTTCATATTGATAATACCCTTGAAAGAGATTTTAATATGTTTGCATGTTCTCCCCGGCCGAGCCCGCGTGGGTTTTCTCCGGGTACTCCGTTTTCCTCCCACATTGCAAAAACATGCACGGCAGGCTGATTGAACATTCATAAATTGTCCCTCGGTGTGAGTGTGAGCGCGGACGGTTGTTGGTCTGTGTGTGCGCTGCGATTGGCTGGCAAGGGTTCAGGGTGTCCCCCGCCTACTGCCCGAAGACAGCTGGGACAGGCTCCGGCAACCCCCGCGACCCTCGTCAGAATAAGTGACTCAGATCATGGATGGATGGATGGATGGATGGCTTTCCCTCATTTTGAATTCAAACTATTTATTTATTCGACCTTTATTTGATGGACGTGCACAAAGCAGCTTTGGAGGGAAATGGAAAAAAAAGAAATCGGTAGACACAACCACATTTTGACGTGCGTACGTTTTTCAACAGTTGACTCATTTAGTTGGCGTCTTCCAAGGCTCTCGATCCTCTTTGATTTACACTAAATAAAATCCCCTTGGGAAGTTTTGGAACAGTCATGATTATAACGGCACATTTTGACGTTTCCTATTGTTGTCGAATGAAAGAGCTGCGACGAATCTTAGTGGGTGGAGGCAAAAGGGCACCAACGCATTTTTCGAGCTTTTGTGTTGAACTATGAATGTGACATTTCACTGCACTTTGCTCTTTGTAGCGCAACAACATGACGCCCGGATGTTTGGCGCAGGGCTGGCATCGCGCTGTATTTCACTCCCAAGATGGAGGCCATCATTTAATAGCCAGCGCCGGTGCTGCGTCATTCACCCACTCGCCACACACTTGGCCACTCTGACAAGAAAAGAAAGAAAAAAACAACCCGCGCGACTCCGCATCAAGTGAACAAAAGCAGTGCTTTGACCCAAGTTGCAATTATTATTGGGCTCTTGAGTGTAGAGTACGAATTATTTTCCTGGCAAACTACCAATGGCAGGGGTGGTGAGAAGAGGACGGGAAACAGGAGGGTGGCAGGATTGTATCAGAGCATGAGAGCGGCCTCGCCCGCCTCACGCTCCCGCAAGACGCCCTCTTCTCAACACTTGCCATTTTGTTTCTCTTCCTCGCTCTTTTGTCATTCTTGGTGCGACGTGAAGCCAAAATCCTGACTGGGAACGAGACTCTTTAAGCGGCCTCTCCACCAGCCGCCCCTCAGTCACAGCACAGATCCCCCCCCCACTATCTGCCCTGCGTCAGCCGAATGATGAGCGGGAATGAGGGGCGGGAGCGTTCACCAATGTAAGCATTTTTTTTTTTCTTTTTATGAGAGGAATCGATAAGCAGAATCATCGGGTTAGCTCTGAACAGATTGCTCGCAATGGAATTACTGCTTTAACCTTCTTCCCTTTTTATGTTCACCGTGTGCTGTTCCCAACTGGATTGCATGAAAGGATGAACTCAAAGCATCCATTTTGGCCAACAGTTGTTGGGGGTTTTTTTGTAATTGAGTAGCGAAGAAGCCAATCATCAGGAAAAACAAAACGGAGACTATTTTCCTCAAGTTTTCCTTTCCCAGAGTTCAGCAGTCGACGTGTTTGTCAAGGCGAGGCGGCCACGAGTAATCTCTTTGTTTTCGTATTTTGAGCGCTTTGTAAGTCCTGCGTGCACGGATGACGCATTGACGACATTCTCGCGGGGACGTCGAGTGTGTTTACTCCCCAAAGTCTCGCCTGCGCTCAGCTCAAATATTGAGATTGCGATTGTCAAACGCGTTGCTTTGCGATGGGACTAATTGCTTTTTCGTTTGAATTTCCTTTGCCTGTACGTGTGGGGCTCGCCTCCCGAGTACACGCGTCCCCGCATTATCAGTATTCCCTCTCGACCGAGCCGTATCCAAAGTGTCACTCCACTCCCTCTTTCTTTTCTCGTTTAACGCCCCCATCTTGAGTGTACGTACCCTGTAGGCAGCTATTAATGAGAACGTCTGATTAAAGCTTAATGGCTGGATGGATGGATGCCAATAAGAATCGGGCTCAGCCAATCATCAGCACAGAGAATCCCTAATCCACGCTGTGCGGAAGGGGGTCACTCCGCCACCTCACTCCCTTGCCAGAAGCGATTCCTCTGTGATCTTCCATCTGAAGAGCGGCGCTTGGAGAAAGGACAATTTTGAGTCAAATCGAGTGTTTGGCTGCGGCCGAGATGTCGTTGTCAAGTTTACCTTTGCGTATTTGCATTTCACCGTTTGGCCGACCATACGAGGACAGACGCGAAAGGTCACGTGGATGCTTTTGTTGAGCGCAAATGTGTCATTTCGGGACATTTGTTCAAAAGCATTTCCTCAAATCCATCCAACATCCATTTTCGATTTTGTTCATTCTTCCTGAAGCTGGTCGGTGAGCTGGAGGTTCTCCCGAAAGGTCGGAGACTCTCTGGACAGATTGCCAGTCAATCGCCGGGCACACGCGGACATCCACACCTGAAGCTGCCATTCCAACATCAAATGCCAGAAATGCGAGCCAGCCGTGCTCACCGCACATCCACCTTGCTGCTATTTCCCTTGATATTGTGTGACATCTTTTGGGATTTTAGAGTGGAAAGGAAGCAAGAGCTTGGCCAGCATCTGCTGGGTGACAAGCAAGTGCGGGTCTGGGGGGCAGTGGGGGG
>CAAKHF010024098.1:22940-39404 GCA_901007745.1 Hippocampus kuda | reverse complement strand
TGAGTTCAAGGATTAAAAAAATAAAATAAAATACATCCAGTATTGACATGTTTGTTGTTTGCACGCATCGATTGCTTAGTTTGGGGGGCTGATGCTAATTGTTGTTGTTCTTTTCAATGTCATCAATTTTTTTTCAAGCAAGGAGAGAGCAAAACTAAAACAACATCCCGTTTTGTTTTTTTTTTTTTTTTGGGGGGGGGGGTTGTTGTTTGTTTCATTCAATGGACTTTCCTGTCTACCAGACAACAAAATTACAGCCCGCCACAGAGACAGAAGGCCTGCATTTGAACAAAATATGGCAGCTGACACCTTCCTAATCCGGCAGGGGACCTTGTTGCTTTTAGTGTCATTTTTTTTCCAGAAGCCATCATTCCAGTCCACACAGCCAGGCGAGGTTTAACAGTGGGCGGAATAAATGTAATGGCTTGTTTTGTGCAGCCTGCCTTCTGTTGCTTCTCGCCGCCATCATATCCACTGATGTTTGTGACATGATCAAAATGTGCCATTGCCTAATGCCTTTGATATGTACAATGTAGACGGAGCTATCGGGACATCCTACTAGATCAACAAGGGTTGAAAACAGAAGAAAAGAAAATAACAGGGAGGCCAGACTTCCATTCTCATGAAATGGGTCTGTGGGAATTTTCGGAGCATTTGCTATTGATGTTCACTGTGAAGTACATATGATTGTGAACGCAGCGGTGCCTTGGGATGCGTCCTTCCGCGACCGCCTTCAAAACTCAAACCACCCACTCATCTCTTCAGGAATAATCCACTCTAAAATATCATTTGGTTGATGCCACATTTTTTTCTTCAGTTCAATGGACAATGTGCTGCGTGCGCGCCTCGGCCACCTGGTTGCAGAATAATCCAGACAGAGACACACAGGAAGAAGAGTTTCAACACTGACTCAGGAAGCCGCGCTAAAAGGAGTCATTTTTTGCAAAGAATATTTGTCTGGGGAGATAGAGAGATAGATAGATAGATAGATAGATAGATAGATAGATAGATAGATAGATAGATAGATAGATAGATAGATAGATAGATAGACAGACAGACCTGGGTATACACACACACACACACACACACACACACACACACACACACACACACACACACACACACACACACACACACACACACACACAGTGTCTGGCTACATGTGTTGCTGCACCTTTTGTGTTCGAATATCCATCGCCGAAGGGTTTAAAACCCTGCCAACCGATGCTACTCATTCGCCTGTCTATGGCATTTTGCAATGTTTGCTTGAATTAAGCAACATAGACTTTATTAGGGCCAAGCTATCTGGTTGTTTTAAATACACAACTTGTTGTTCTCTTTGTTTTATGTTTGACAGTAAACTCAAAACGTGGGTGGCAAGAAACAGCTTGGGAGCCCCTCTTTCAACAACTGTTCACGACCTGCCAAAGTGCAAAACTTCATGAACACACCTCACAGCACAAGGTTTTCGTTCACAAACATCCAATAAATGGCCTTTGCTGATATTGATCAAACCACCCCCCCCCCCAACTCATGTTTTAGCAATGGGGGCTTGCAAGTTACGTACAGTACTGCCAAAAGCACAGCCATGGCGTCCACGAGCCAGAGGCTAAGCTACTAAAGTCAAATATTTGTCTTTTCCATGCCTTTGTGTGTGGATCGGTAGCTCTTCACGCAGTCGTCTTTTTGATTGGTTTTGACAGTCACCATTTACCCCCGTACACTTTGTGCACTTCTGAAATGCCACAGAGTACGTTCGGCTCCATTTGGCACATTTGAACCTGCGGTGGGGGAGTACGGTGGGTTCATTAGCACGCCTCTAGGGGATCGGGGAGCCGGCGTAACAGGCAACAAGGACTGAGGTGAATATTAGGAGAGATTAAGGTCGGGAAGCGCTGCTTTCTACCGAGCGCAAAATTCCCACACAGTAAGAATCCACTTGAATGACAAGCAGGTGCGTCTGTTGCCTGAGGCTGCCACTGAAGTGCAGTCGTTTTCCGGTGTGATCACGGAGGTTTCAGTGAGACGTCATTCTGCACCCTTTGCTCCCGGTAAACACCACACACACAATGCAGATGGTGGATTTACGACGCAGTCGAAAAGAGGCCTCATCACCGCAGCTTTTCCTTGTCTTGGAAATAGGAAGAAAAAAAAAATGGGCTCATGTGGTCGGACAAGTGTGCACACCCTCCTCTCAATGGGCACGTGTCACCAACTGAACAATGTGCGGCAAGAGTCATATGCCCTAGAACTGGAGGTCCCTCCACAATGGATGAAAAGAAAAAGCACAAAAGCGATCAGCTGGCTGCCAAGAGGTCAGCGGCAACGACGCGCTTTTGAGAGCGCCGTCGCGGTGGCGTCAGAAGCTGCTTCGAATGGGAAAGGGGCTGGCAGAGTGATTTCAGAGCGCTCTTTTGCTGGCCTCGTGGTGTGAACCCCATTGGAAAAAAATAGAGGGAGTTGGAATGCACGTGGTGTCCCAGTTTCCTGAGCTTTGGGACAAAATACTGAGACGTTGCGAAATACACCTTTTTGCCACAATGACAAATACCTGTTGGCAAAGTGTGGCTTATGTTTCCATCTCATCCAGCGAGAAACGCTTTCCCCGTTACCTCCTGGTTGTCACGTTTCGGTTTGTGACCAACAGGTGGCACTGTGGGGCTTTTCCCCCTGCAGCTGCACACCTGTTGGTCATTACGTAATTAGGGCTTTAAAAGGACTCCCAGCCCGACCACTCACTGTCGGGTCATTGTTGCTTTTTGCTGCTGTCATGTTTGTTTATTCAGTCAGGTTTTGGTCATGTTTCTGTTATTGAGGTTTTAGCTTCTGCCATGGTTTTGTTTGTTACTTTGGATTAGTTTTGTTTTCATGACTTTGTTTAGGATTTAGTTTTCTTTGTCTTCAATACAACTCGTCAAATACACCCTGCTCCTCTCTCATGCCTGCTTTTTGGGGTCAACCACCACCTCGCTACGTCACACTGGTGGGTTACTCCCCAAATTCGGGCAAGCCCGCACCGGGTGCACCGTCCGTCAACCTTGCGCGCCGCACCCAAGCAGCAAAAAAGCAAACACGACGGAAGGTGACCGTCTGGCAACAGTTCCAGGGTTGACCGTGACGATCTTCAAAGTTTCGATCTCATTTGTTCACATCAGCGGCTGTGGAGTGTCAGACGACGGCAGAGGCATGAGGTGAACTTTCGACCCCCTTGCGGCGGTCTGTGAACGTGAGATGATAAAGAAGATTTGGTCACGTTTGTCAAATCTGCTTTGTCTGCACCACAGGCCACAAATACGATTGGTGAGGGTGTGTGCGAGTGCAGTTTGAGTGACTTGCGCGCTTGTCACATTTGCTTTTCACCAAGAATGCTCTGCTCGTCTCGATGAATTTTTGCGGCGGATCTCGGCACCTTCACAGATCATTTGATGCTATAAAACAAAGAATGAGAGCGCTTAAATCATGAATGGCGCTTGCCTGCGACTCTTGCGATGCTTCAGATAGCGAGGTGTGAAGAGCGAAGGAAGGAACGTGTCCTACATGGACTTATGCAGGATGTCCAAAGAAAAAGCACACTGGGCTCCTCCGCACCCCGCTCACTTTGCATGATTTGCAAAAAAGGGCCTTCATCTGTTCCTGGACGGCTCCATGTCAGCCAAAGTTTAAGAGTCCCAAAAGCGGCTTGCAGCCAGACGCAAGCAACAGGGACAAATGTCACAGTTTAGTCTGATCACTGGCAGATCTGGAACATTTTTACTTCAGGGTTTTTTTTTTTTTTTGCCTTCTGTGTTGCTGCTTCTCCCACTCACTCACTCTCTCTTTCGCTCTCTGGCTGCTACTTTGCCTGTTTGCTGCTGCATTATTTAGGCAGCGGAGACTGGAGATTTATATGTGGTAGACAGCAGATATTAGCCTTAGTCTCCCGAAGACCAGACGGCCAATCAATATTTCTCAAGCCATTAATGGCGAGTGAAGGAGGAAGATCTGTTATTTAAAAATGAGGCAGCAATACGATTGCATATAAAAATGGCAGACAGGCGAGTGGAGCACTCATGGTCATATTTTTTCGGCTTTTATCTCACCCCCACTCGCCACACGGCGCTCCGGACTGCCTCTTCCCACCGCCATTTTTTTTTTTTTTAATCCTCTGGCTGCCTCTCGCATTTAATCGGCCTCATCTGCGGCAGATCAATTTTTGCCCCTCAAGCGTTTGGGGCCCGAGAACCCCAACAGGCTAAAATGGAACCCTAAAAAACACAACATGCGCATGGCAAGCAACCGCCTGAGGCGTGATTGGCGCGTGGTGGTTTGGAGTGTTTTGGGATTTCCTTGCCTCTGTCGTAGTGCGAGAAACCAATCCATCAAGACTTTTGTTTTGTTTTTTTTTTTTTAATGGGACGAAAGAGCCACACTGGTTAAGGGAGCAGGGCAATTGGCAATACGATGGACCAGACAATGTGAACGCAGGCCAACAATCTATTTCGAACCGTGGCAACGGCGGCGCGGGGCGAGATTTGTGATGTTTTCATTTTCTTTGGTGTTCTCCACGTCGCGATTGGATTTGGATGGCCTGCCGTCATGCGCCAATGTCGGCAAATCCCATTTCCTCCTCAAAATGTGAGGAAGTACAAATGTATCAGCCTACATCTCCATCTGCTCGAAACGGCGCTATAAATAGTTTACGTGCAAATACTTCAGGCGTGAAGGCAACAATACATAATTGTTTGAGTTTTAATCATCTCTGTGACTTGAATGCACGGCGCGGATCACGGGCGAGCAAAGTATGACCCACACACCCACCACGTGCTGCCCACGTGCTCATATTTTATTGTGCCCTATCAATGAATGTGCCAGATAAAATGATATACATATGCTGGATTTATAAAGTTCATTTGTTAAGATGTATATTCACAAGCCGTGTAGGACTTTTTGCTCCGTGGCTAATTAGCGTTAATGGACGTTTTCTAACGACCCTTTCGAATGCACCTTTCTTGGCACCGGGTCAAGCCTTGAAATCTGGCAAATAGCGCACGTGCAAATCTTAAACCATTTTGCATTCTTTTCCCGGCTGCGCACGAACACTCCATGGCAACTCTGCTTTCGCCGCAGATGGAGTGGCAAAACACTGCGAACTTGACGGAGGCGAACACAAAGTGTGCAGCTGTTGAACTGCAGCTATTCATTCAACGGGAAAAAGGTCAAGGCAACCAAAAGGACCATTTTGCAGCGTGCAGGTCGACAATGAAAAAAAAACATTTCTTTTCAACGTCCTCTTCAAAAGAACACTGTCATGTGGTACTGGGTGCCGACAAGCTGCTTCATTATTGACAAACATTCAAACCTTGACCCACAAGTAACATAATTATATATATATATATATGATAGATAGAGATATACGTATATGAGGTTGAGCCTTTTACTGGCCGCTCGGCAGAGTAAAACCATCCAGTGCACAACAAGCGGTGCTTATCTGTGTGACTATGTGTATAATATGATCCAGACCTTTATGAGACTTTTTCTGTGACAAGATGTACAATAAATGGCCGTGTTGAGAGTCAAAAGACAGCATGAATAATATGTCTTGAAATCAGCATGATCCAAAGAGCCAGACTGATGAAAATAGGATTAAAAAATATATAATGAAAGAGTGCCGCATCACTGTTGCCAAGCGACGCAATCCACACTAGCCCTAGCCTTAACCCATTCCCCTGGCTGTCATTGACAAGTACAGAATAATTTACATTTTAACTGTTCCTGAAAGACACAGAGCCCATTTGGAGGCCTGCATGAAGAGCTGCCTGCAGTTTTTAGACTGTTCCAGAAGGGGTTTTATTCGGCGCGCATGGCTGCATGCTCCAGATAGCACCCATCAGGATAGTTCAGCATGTAAAAAAACAAACTGAACTGTAATTAATGAAACCAAACATGATATCACAGCACGCAGTCATAAAAATGAAACATGATCTTGCCAGAAACAGAAGAGTTGTCAAATTGGATTCAAACGCCTGTGACATAAATCGCATTTTGTAATTTGAGTCGTCATACAATCAACATTCTAAAGTCTCCTGTGATCCCCCAGGAGGAAGGAAGTACTTGTTCCTCCAAGCTGTCGGCTTTTGATGAAGTTGTGTTTTTTCGCACCTGCTTTTCTCGACGTGCTCTCTTAGTCCCTTGTCAAAGAATGAAGCCAGAGTCAATCCTTTCTACTTTGCACGGCTCTCAGGGGGCTTGAAAGACGATGGAGTGCATGTCTCGACAATGCCGTCGGAGATACAGAGATTACTCCAGAAGCAGCGTGTGGCCGAGATGAAAGCAACCCCCCCCCAAAAAAAAACTTTTTTTAAAAAGTCTTGCAATTGCAGGGCAACTGGCTGTTTGTGGTCAAAAGCTGCGAAAAGTATCAGGATCAGCTCTTTGAAAAATCAAAAATGACTACACAGGTTGGCCTGCATTTTTTTGGGGGGGGGGGGGTGCATTTTGGGCTTTGTGGAAACGTTCATTTGACCCGCTACACATTCTGTGGAGAACGTGAAGAACTTAAATCAAATATCAGACGACATCCACGTCATCATTTCAAGTGTACATAGAACTCGCTTTCTGGTGCAAAGTCAGTCAAGTTTTGTCGAACGCGAGACGGGTGTGCGTTTTTGCAACAACATTTGCAAGTGCGACATCACAGTCTATTGTGTGGGGGGTGTGGGCGCGGGGGGTGGAGGGGCAGTGAAATTCAAAAGCGTTCAATAGCTTTTACGATTATATCGGTTGGTTTTGCTACCAAGCTCCACATGTCCCTTGGCTGGGTTTCTCCGTCCACTCCGAGACAAATAAATTCAAGGCCCATTTTAACAGGGCTTTAAGTTGCCGTTGATATTTGTGCGTTCTATTTACTGCCGGTATTCAAGTTAAATGTGAGGCTCCCAGCCCGCTAAGCACCTCTGCAAAGTTGCGCAGCGTAAATCAGCCGGCTTCACCCAAGGACGCGTCACCCTATCAGCGGCAAATTAAAAGTTGTTGCCTCTGTTTTCGGGCGGACGTCGATATATTTTCTGCTGCTCTTCATGACAGCGGCGGGCAAGATGCCAACATGGCCCAGTTTCCCCGAGCGGCGCAAGGCTGAATAGAGATGAGCGAGGGAGGGAAAATATATCATCTCAAACGGCGGTTATACACGATTATCGTATCTAACCCGATACACCTTGACGTATGAGTCAATTGGGGACACAGGCTGTCGGTACAACACCCTCTGTCCTCACGTCCTCATCTTTCAAGGGTTTCGAGCCGGTCACATCTAATCTCAACACCCCAATTTCCTTCCGCGTTACTTTGATAAGAAGTCCAAACGTCCTCGGAGGTGCAGCATAACATCTGCAGTGGAGATCCGCCACGAGGAGAGGCGCTTATTTCTCAGGGAGCGCCAGCTGGGACGTGGACACCGGATGAATGTAAAAAGGGAGAAAAACAGTCTCTCTGTCTAGTCAGCAGAGAGTTAGCACAGCGCTATGGATGGCTGTGTCAATACAAGTGACTCTTTGTTTTATCGCCACAGTAGCTCGCCATCCATCCGTGGCGCACAGGTTATTGACTTAACATTATGCACATTCGATGTTTGCCCTTGACCACCATTCCGACTCGACGCATATTTGGCCAGAACTGCGACTACTAATTTTATACTTCAAAAAAAATAATAATAATAATAATCAACTAAAAACCCGGACAGCTAACAAATCTAAAACCAAATCTTTGCTAGCATCTGCGACAATGTCTTGACACGTAGCGTGATAAATGGACAGCAAAAGAAAGCAAATGTCTTCAACCGCATCATTATAAATGTTCATACATTTTAAATTGAAAAGCATACTTGGTCTTAGGCACCAAAATGTTAAACCAAAGGTCACCTACCGTGACGATTAATTTCAAGCTAAAGTCCGAAATCCAGATGTTACATATCCAGCAACACTGGGTGCCAGAAGAGCCCATTAACATCTGACAGTATGTCATCCTTCTTACACACCGAACAACCTGTCGACAGGCTCCCCCTACAGCTGTGCACGTCAGCGTCATGTCATGCCTCCCAGATGGCGGCGAGCGATTGCCGCGCAGTTGAGCGGGTTCACGATTCAGTCCCCTCACGGGGTCACGTAGCTCCTCATTGGAAGAAGCGTGCAGTCGGTGACTATACCACAAACTATGATCTCAAAATAGTTTAAAACGTATCTCATGAAATTAACCCGAAAAGGGGACGTCAAGTCAAAAATGTTGACAATCATGTGTTCTATGTAACTAGCCTAAACACAGTTAATTCCGATTAATATCGCATTTGTGGAACATTAAACCCAAAAATCCTCCCGTTTTTAGCTATCTCAGGCGGCAGCCATTTTGTCACTTGTTGGCGACTGAATATGACATCACGGCTCACCCGGTTTCTGGGTATGGTCTTGTGCAATTCGCAAGGTGAGCCCTTAGACCCTGTGATGTCATTTTCAGTTGACAGCATGTGTCAGTGTCAAGGTTATTGTGGTTGACAAAAACGAAATCACTCTCAAACTGAGAAAAATGATTTTGGCTCACGATATAATCAAATAAATTGTCAATTTCAATAAATCCACTTGACTGAACATCCCTGACATTTTTTTTTAACTTTGCACCCGACAAATACTTCATCTTATCCATAAGAACTCAAACGGCATCTAATCAAAACACACCAACCATAGCAATTTTTGGAAAAAAATAAAAATTAAAACTAGGAAACCTGTTCGAAAAAATAAAAACTGAATTCAAACTGACTGCATTTTCAAAGATAAAGAAATTCGCATGCATGTGACTTCTCCTGAGGTAGACACACACACACACACACACACACACACACACAAGCACACGCACACGCACACGCACACGCACACGCACACGCACAGGCAGGCACACACGGGATGTCTAGCACTTTTCAGCATTTGTGAATAAATTCAACTCGGCTTGAAAAAAAGCATTTGATGTCGAGTCCAAAGAGAGCCTGGCGGTTTGTCACAATGTCAGGGCTTGTAATAACGAGTGTGCGGGAAGAATTCCACGGATTTAGAAATGTTATTTGGCACCAAACCCTCACGTGAAGGCAGGGAATCCACCCTTCAACTGCATTCGCCCTCCCAAAAGGGCCTTTCATGAACCCGCGGAGCCGCAGCAAACGTTCCAGATGGAGCCCAATCCGCTCGGTGCGCTGATAAGACCGAGAGCCTCTGGAGAGGATAAATGACGGGGCGAGAGAGATGGAGATGTTGAAAGAAAAAGAAAGAAAGGAAAGGAAAGGAAAGGAAGACAGAAAGAAAAAAGACGCACGAGGAGGGAACTCCAAGACGTCGGTCATCACTGGCTTCTGGTCAAACTTTTCTGGGGGTGTTTAAAAATGCGCAGATTAGGCCTCAGTGCTCTAAAAATGTAAATCATCTGGTAGGGAGATCAAACGGCTTTAGTTCGTTTAGCCCTGCGGTCCACTTTGCTTCCAATCAGAATAGGAATTGCCAAAGTTCTCCCTGGCTAAACCCGGGGAGGATCAGAAGTGGACTTGTGCCCAGGCCAGGAGCTCCAAACTTTCTTCTTCGCATCCCCAGATAAAGCGTGTCCTCAGCTCGCGCAGAAATCTGCCGAGAGTTGACACAGTCAACAGATACCAAACCCGTCTTGACTCCGTTATCTTATTTTCTCTTTCAAACTCTTTCTCCGTGGCGGCGACGCTCGCTCATTTCAGAATTGAATGCCGCTACCGAAGTGTGCTTTGACGTGGCCTTGAACCGAAAGGCGTCCCTCACTCCGACTTCGAAACAAGACATTTCCAAGACCTCTGCTTTTACGACGGAAAACAACGACAAACATTTTTGTTTGTCGTGTCAGAAACTTGTTCTGACACGACAAACAAAAATGTTTGGTAGAGTCGTGTATTATCATGAGTTTGTGCCTTTTCTGCACCCTTTGAAATAATGTCCTTTCGTCCAATAAAAGGATGTCAATTAAAAAAAGGTTTGTTTTAACCGCTTTATCAAATAATGCAAATAAAAAAATATGAACTGATTAATCGATGATGAAATGAATAAGTTAGACTTGCATCTATGTCAATGAACATCTAAATATGAGCTCCTGACAGCCAAAGAGGGAGTCGCCCCCCTCCGCATTTAGGATGGGGGGGGGGCATCCTAAATGCATCAGAAATGGAGGCCACTCCACTTTTTTTTTTGGTTGGTTCTGCTCGTCTCTTTTCAACAAAAACAATGCAGCTAGCTATTGCAGGTATCAAAGCTTTCATCAGCCTCAAATATTTAACATTTCCTCACAATTAATTAACTTGGAGCAAGTTCCCTCTTCAGTTGTGGCTTTGATCAGCAAGGTTGCCTTTGTACGTCATTGCGGAGACAAAAAAAAAAAAAAAAGAAGAAACCACACAGAAAGTAAAGTTTTGATGAAGTGTTGAGAGCAGACCGGAATTGAAATGCAAGCGGGATAAACATCCAAACATGGCTGCATTTGTGGCTTTCAAGTTGTCTCATGCCTTCAAGCACGTCCATGTACTGTATAAATCAGGCAGGCACCTGGGCCAACGAAAGCTAGCGCCAGGCTCGAATGGGGGCGAGTCCTGCTGAAAAACGGATGTTTGCGAGGGCCTCTTCAATTTCAGCGTTCACTTTGGGGGCCGCCGTCACTCTGAGTTACGTCTTCACGCTCGGCTGCTTTTCTAACAAAGACCCCGGAGCTGTTCACATGGACAGGGGCTGTTTTGTTGAATCCAAACTGATTCTTTGGTCAATAATTGGACGTACTGCATCGGCACAGTGTGAAGACTGCGGATGGTTGTGAATGGTCCTTTATAAAGTGCTAAAACGACTGAAAGTGCTAAAATGACGAATAGTGAAAGCACCAGAGGCGTCGAGGAGAACATCGAAAAGCGGCGTGGATGCAAATCTCTCACTTCCATTGTCAGAGCACACTTAGGAAGGAAGGAAGGAAGGAAGGAAGGAAGGAAGGAAGGAAGGAAGGAAGGAAGGAAGGAAGGAAGGAAGGAAGGAAGGAAGGTGTCAGAGCTGCAAGCATCGTGATCCTTGAGCACCTCAACTCATGAGAACTTATGACCGCCTCTGCTTGTCTTTTATGGAAACAATGGCAAAGAATACGGTCAAAGATGATTTTGGCTCCACAACGCGGCTGGAGACTTTGGGTTGCAGAGTGGATCTGACTGCTAAAAAAATCTATTGCGCAAGAAAGCGCCTCAGTTTCCCATCATCAACGTCTTATAAATAAACATCATTAACTCTCAACCACTTTGGACTCATTTTACGAGCGCTGCCTACAAAACGGAGCAGACGCATCAGCGCAGAGACAAAGAAAACAAACAAATTCCCGACTGGAACACGCTGGCGGCACATCATCTTTCACATTGCCAAGCACAAGGGAGCATGAGGATTCGGTCAACTGTTTCTCTTACAGAAACGTAACTGTAATTTTAGGAGTAAAGTGCATTCAAGTGTTCCAAAATCTCTTAATGAGAACGTTCCGATTGAAGGGAAGGCAGCACCGTGCTGACACGGTTCGCATGAATGCATCATAGTCGGGAGGTTAGCGGTTCAAATCCGTCGTTCACCCTGTTGTCCAAGCTTGGCACAAATTCATAAAAGGTATATATTCTTTATCCTCTGTGAAAAATGACTCGTATGAGTGCATCTTATTGAGTGTGCTTAAGCGCCTTCCCTCTCGTCCACTCCAGAGTCTGTAGCAAGTCCAGCGCCCCATAAAGGTGAAACTTCATATTGCACCCTTTGAGCCATTTCAGCTGCCCACTGGCTGTAAAGTGTCTACTACGCCAACAGCCGAGCGTCCACATTCGATTTTATTAACTGGTGAAAAACACTTTGGGAAAACAGTATTCTATTGTAAAAATTACTTTAACACATGCGCCTTTCAAAGTCGTCTGCAAGATGGGCAGTGCACATGTCACCAGCCGTCGACCATTAGCTCAAAGTCCGTCTCCACTACGCAAATGAATTCCTCATTTCGGGGATGGCCTATTTTACAAATGGATCTCGACGGACTATGCCGTGAGTTCTGACTGAGAGACTATCTGACTATTATACTGCCCCCTGTTGTCCAGGACGCACACACCGGAAGGAGCACAGGGGCTCGAACAGATCAATAGCATTTCCATGGATTTTAATGGGGAAAGATGATTTGAGATAGAAGTTGGGTTTTTTTCATTATGAGCATGGTCACAAAAAAAAAAAAAATGGAACTCGTAAGTAAAGGCACACTCTATTTTATTTGTCTTGGTGATAGAACTGTAGCTCACTGTTTTGTTTTGTTCTCCAAGAAATGCTCATTGGTCTCATTAGTGGTTGCTTGCTGCATCGAAGTACAGTAAATAATACTTACGCTGTCCCTTGATTTCTACACTGCAGAATTATTCTGTGTTGAAGGCCCATGGAGTGGATTTATCTAGATAATAATAATGTCCCGCTCTACCTTGAAAAGTGGCCCGTGTACATATATTGGTGTCGTAAAATGCAAATAGGCTGCCACTGCAAGTCGCTGCTCTCGTTTATTTACATTTCCAAATCTCAGCGGTAAAATATTGACTTTCCTTGTGGCATTGCAACTTAGCACATTAGCCAATGGAGGGGGCGGGGGGAATCAGCCTTATGAAAATTCACGACGGCCCACCCCCTCAGAGGCGTCAATAATGAATGATACTTCCTTTCCCAGCCTCACTCGTGGGTCAAGGGTTGATGTATGGGAGCCCGGCGGGGACAAATAGGACACATTAGCGAGGGTTGGCTCTGTGCAAATGGGAACTGAGTGATGGCCCTGAATGTTGACATCCTGTGACATATCCAAAAACATCGACACATCAGTCATTATTGACTGCGGAAACAGTAACTTCCGTCTCACACACGCACACACACACACACACAAACAAAATAAAGAACACCCAAGATAGACACCACCTTTGGGCACGCAGATTTATTTATTTATTTATTTATTTATTTTTGTGAAATCACTAATCAACCTGTGTTATATCGACTTCCCCCTAAACAGCACCTTCGTTGCATAACAAAGAGCAATTAATCCAACTTGACCACTTTCCCGTAGAGTGGAGGTATGCAATTAACTGGATTGTGGTTAAAGCAAGTTGCACACTGCTCGGGCCATGGATGCAATACAGTATGTACATTTATTTGCACTTCAAATTCCAAAGAAGCAAAGGGGAACGCTTTGAGTGGTCTTGTGGATATCAGTGCTCGGTAGGTAGACGACACCAAGGATGTTCAATGTTCAAAGGGGGAGTTGGCACACCGAGCTTGCGGGTTGATTGAAACTATGGTGCGATATCCACAAAAGCGAGGGCTTGGACAGACCTCCAGACAAAACAACTGTGAACTGGGGAGCTGCTCTTCAGGGAGTTGAGAGGATTCGCAACCCACCCGGAAGGAGCAACATTTCTGCCCAGCAGGTAAATGTATCTGTCACCTTTTCTGGATATTTAGTTGATCGTACAGTACGTTCCAACAAATAAAACTCAGACCCGAATGAGTCATGCTACTAACCAAGAAGCAGCGGCAAATGTCTGTTTCTAGTGCGTGTCAGGGAGGGGGCGTGGCTTTGGACTCCTGAGGGGCGGGGCATTTAATGAAGGTTTTGCAATTCGAATAATCGCGGTTCAAATTTGGTAGGAGATGTACAATATGTGTGAAGGACCCGCACTAAAAGGGGAGCTACAAACAAAAATGGCAGGCTTCCTGTGTCTTTTCGAACAATGTTTTTTTTTTTTTTTTACTCTGGAATGGGTCAAAACGTTGAATTCCAAAGTGTTTCGGTGTGTACGGTATGTGAAAAAAGATTCCCTTACAAATAAAACATGGGCATTTATACACCCCGTGCTGCTTTTATCCTTTAAGTGGATCATGTCCTGATTCCACATCAACAAAACGCGATCTCCTGTAAACTCCATCCCACAAAAGGCCACTGCCCTCAGAATTGCAAAGCAGCTCCAAAGTGCAGCATAAATCCAGAGACAAAAGGCAAAACTGAGTGGACAATTTAGCGCAAGTTGCTTTTAAAAGGTCTCGCGGCCCACACGCTATCATTCAGGGCAGTGACACGGGCCAAAATTGCGCTCATCTAGCATCACCCACTCCACAAGTTCACATGTACTCAAACACGAGGATAAAAACAAGGACAGGGCTTTAAAAAAACAAAATAATAATAACAATAATAATAAAGCGATTGGGTCAAGATTTAGTGATGGAATTCTCGTATGTCAATAAAGCGGGTGTTCCAAGTGGTTAGGCAGACGTGTAGACTAACTTTCCCCACCTTGGGGAAACTGATGCAGGGAATGTTTTGTGGCTTTGGGAATCGGGCTGGGATGAATGGGGGGAAAACATGGGCATGTTTTATTGAGAAATATTTCACAACACATATTGCATCTGGTACGGAGACCGGTCATCGAGGGTCTCAATTCAGCATGTTTGCAAGCCCTGAGAAGCCTGATAACGGTCCTGATCACTTGAATCAGTTGTGTTGGAGGAGGGAGAAATCTAAAACATGCAGGATAGGGGCCCTGAAGACCGGAGTTGGACACTCCCGACCGAGTTTTTGTTCAACATTATTCAATGTCATCCACTGCCATCCTGCTTTTTATGCCTACAGACAGCAATGGCTGGAGTTTCATTGAATGTACATCTTTGGGCATGTTTATTGACGTACATTGTGAGATGTCCAGTTTATTTGCTTGGGAAAAACGGAATTTGTTTTCTGTGAAAACAGGGTACACCGTGACGCAGTTGTACAATATTTTTGTGGTTTCCAATTCTCTCTCTCTCTCTCTCTCTCTCTCTCTCTAAATTATATGTGCTTAAAGGTGTTGTGCTTAAACGTAACCAGCGTGACCGGAGGATGGTGGCATATTTGGGAATTTCAGGTGAACCCCGAACGGCCGCTCCATTCCAGGCTGACATTGGCGTGTATCATTGCTGCTTTACGTTCTTGATCACTTGCCTGCTCCTGTGCCCGACCAACATCAAGTCAACAGTACATTGACAACAATCGCCAATGCGCCATCACACGCTGTATTACGCCCCTTCCACCTTCAGCCTTTAACATCTCATTAACCAATGCCACGATGTGACTCGGGGACGTCAGGCTCCTCAATTATGCAATGCAAAGCGCGGCGAATAATTAAAGCTACAATCAGCGTCGCGTCATCTTGCAGGCAGTCGTAAATTAGAAGCTGATTGCAGAGTTCACGCCTGTCGTGATGCCGCGTAATTATTGTCAAGGAGTTATGTTGAAGTTGGGCTTGCGCCGTATCTGCAAATTAGACCCCCCCCCCCAAAAAAAAAGAAACCTTAAATGGCTGACAAGTATCAGGGCATTGAGATGCGTGGTTTGATATCATGTTTAATTGCATTGCCAGTTTGCACTCCTTCTAACACTGGATTAGGCAAGAACCCGTCTTTGTAACTTTAGTGGATGTTAAAAAAATTGAACCCAAAGATTATCTATTTGAAGAAAAAATGTCTTCCAAATAAATCTGCATTCAATGATTGTCATGCTTTATAAACAGCTGAGAGAGGTACAAGCTCTTGCTGGGTTGACACAAGGGCACTACTGTGTTTTAGTGTTGCCATGTTACAGAACAAAGTATTGTTTTAGCCTTCGGTGGTACTTCGTGTACAAGGTTTGTGTTCCCACGGTATACAACAATAGCTCAACATTTGGGTCAGACAAAACACGCAAACACAAAACTAATTGGGGAAAATCAATAAGTTTTAAAAAAAAAAATTCTTTTTTTTTTTTTTACAAAGTCAACAGATTGTAAAAGCTTTCAGGTCACAAGCGGTGCTTGAGTGCCTGACAATACAAGCAATGATCTTGAATTTAGGCAGGTTATCTCATCCTCGCAATAAACACTGAATGCATAAAAGCGAACAACTAACAAGAATGACCAAACAGCTGAAAGGTTTTTTTCCACCAGTAAATTCAGCTCAATAAATGTTTAGAGCTTGGAATGTGGATTTGCCATTTTAAAGAGAATTTTGACTGTGGCAGACAACCCCCACCCTCCCCAATTAGAAAAAAAACCCCAGCAGTGTTTCACTTACGAAAAACATTTTTAAGTTTAACTCACCAACATCACACTTGCTGTCACTTCCACATGGTGTCCTCATTGTACCTTCCCCACTTCCTGTTTCTTGCACTTCCTGGCCCGCCATTTTAGCAGTCAGTCCTTAAAGGTGCGGTAACAGTTTAAAATGAGATCTTGCTCGCAAAAATCAGTAGTGCACATGAATGCCCCCTCGAATGGGTCTGGCCTTGATGCGGCGAGGGGGCTTGTGTGTTCCAGTGACCCTGGAGAGCGATACTGTCGGGAGCTAGCTCCTGGTAGGGTCACCCATGGCAGGCCGGTCTCCAGGGTAGGTCCCAGACAAACAA
>CAAKHF010024098.1:1966-11975 GCA_901007745.1 Hippocampus kuda | reverse complement strand
TTCGACAATCACCAACCGCGGGCGCACCTCCTGAAGGACCTTGCGGTACTTGGCCGCACCCGTTGTTGTCATACCGATGACCTGTGGGCAGCAGTCAGGAACAATTGGAATCGATTGGCTCAAAGTGGTCAATGGTCACTTCCTTTTCCAAAATAGAAGAAGCCATTTCAGGTGAAATCCCGTCTACAAAAGATTTTTTTTCATTATCGTGAGCATAATTGCATGAAGTGATTTTTACGACTGTCACAGTATAAATAAACACCAATGTGCTTGTGAAATGGTTCTTTTTTTTTTTTTTTCATTTTGTTTTTCTCTCTCTCACGCTTAGCAGTGATGTGGCTCCCTCTTACGAGGACCAGTCAAGCGAGCAGCAGCATTTTGGACCAACTGGAGATGCTTGATGGAGGATTGGCTGACTCCAAAATCAAGTGCATGACAGTAACCCAGCCGGGATGTACGGAAGAGGATTAGGGCCAATGAAGAAAAAAAAAAAAAAGGTTGGCAAGATTCTCACCTTAAAGTGAGAATTCTGACTTTAATCTCAGAATTCTCACTTATCTACTACTTGAAAAGATTAAAGTCAGAATTCTGACTTTTAGGTCAGAATTCTGAGATTAAAGTCAGAATCTTGCCAACCTTATTTTTTTTCTTCTTCATTGTCCCTAATCCTCTTCCGTTGGGATGTGACGAAGGCAAGAATGACTGTTTCAAAGTCGCGTAGTAGCACCAAATGCTCAACCAAAAATGAGGTCGAAGTTGTCACCGTAAGCCACATTATGTACAGTTCTATCATTCACACCAGTGTTAGATAAGATTAAAAATTTATTCTACTTAAAAGTTAAATCAAACTGTATGGTGCTTAATATGTGGATGTACTTGATGGAAACTTTTTTATTTTCTTCATACAAAAGTTTGAATAAAGAAAGGAGTGTTTAATATTCGAATTTTGCAGTTGTGTAAGTGACTCAAAAGTGACGAAACATTCTTAGTGATTGCACATTACATGTTGGGACGTAACCTGCTTCATGCTACGTGTGAGAGACAACAATTGCTAACTTTCTGGTGTGTACCTTGGCCCTCTTGAGAATATCGAGAGTCTGATCGCGTTTGATTTCAGCATATCGGTCCGCCGCCCGCTGGTATTCCTCTTCGTGGATTCGCGCTTCGTTTCGGATGTCAGCTCTGTAGCGCACCATCCACAACCTGCAGGCGCACCGAAAGTCCATTTGTGAACAAGCAGCACCCACGTCGTCATGCACAAGATACACCTGACTGGAAAGCGTCATCCAGGGTGAGCTGGGAGGACGTCGGACACATAAATATGCAGCCATTTGTAAATGATCAGAATCAACTATCAGTGCAGTTCTACACCGACAACCACCATGGCAAGTGAGCACGGGTAGGAAAACGGACCGATAGAGTCTCCATCGGTCTGCCATGCTGAGGGCCCAAACATCCAGGATTCTTTTTTCCTCCGCTTCGCTCATAGCCGTCTTGTTGGCCAGCTCTTTCACGACTTTGCGCTTCATCTTCTTCTTCTGTTCCCGTTGAAACTGAAAAAAAAAAAAAGGGTGAAGGCGAGACACAAATTGAAACCTTTTGACTGTTGGTTATCATAGGCTTTAAAGTAGTGACGGGAAAATGGAGCTCAAAATGCTTCATGAACCAATTGTTGATTGAGCTGCCTCCCTGTTAAACATAGGGCTGAAAGCACCCCTTTTTTGAAAACAACAGTGCCATCTACAGCAGTCAAAATACACAACTGGTTCATGAAGCAAATATGAAGCTTCATTTTCTCATCACTACTTTAAAGCGTTTGGAAGAGAGCGCTTACCATCCATTCTTCCTCAGTCTCCTCAGGTTTTTTTGGGTCCTGATCCATGCCCATCGCCAGAATAGATTTCTGTATTCTAATGAGGCCCGCTGCCTCCCTGAGACGTTCCGTCTCGTCGTTCCAGTCACGTTCAGTGTCGATGTTGTCCTCAATCATGCGTTCGGCCTGGATCAGATCGGCCTCCTCTGCCACTTCAATGAGGTCCTCCTGCTGCAACTCTGTTACAACCTCGTCTGCAACATTAAAGATGGATTGGTCTTCATGCCAAAATGTGAATTTGAGCCCATTCGGGATGTTAAAAATCAATGTATCGGCATAGCGTCCTGGGACTCGATCCCATCTAATATCAGATACACAATCCCTGTACAATACCCTCAACATCAAGTGAGTTTTATTGCTTTGTATCATATTTGGAATAAAACATATTGCATCCTTTCATATTGTAATTGGAGTGAAATGTATCATTTTTGAGGGAATTGTGTTCTCATTAAATTGAGCCGTATAGGATTGCATTGTATTGTAAATGCACTGAATTGCATCTTGTTAGTTGATAAAACATATCACACTTTTAAAAGTCAACACTAAAGATACATTGTATCACTCCTGGGCCATAAATAATGATTTTAAAAATAACGTTTGGTCCATTTCACTTACAGAGGCAAAGATCTGATAAATATTTACTTTTGATCTACTTTGTAGGTATGAGCAAGGCCTGATTCAGATTTGAGGAAATCCACTTGCAAGCGTTTCTTTCTGCTATCTCCAGTAGACTGTCAAATTGCCCATCACCAACAAGATGCTCGGTCATTGCTGGAGTGAGGCGAAAACCTCTTGTCACTCACCTTCATCCGTGTTTGTGTCCTCTGTTTCCATCTCCAGGATGCATTCGGGAGCCAAACCTAACCACTCCACGATCACACTGGACTTGCTGTTCCATATCCCAAGATTCTGCATTAACATTCATTTTTTTTTTCCGGCAAGTTTGTTCATTTGCACGCACGTGCATAAACACACACACACACACACACACACACACAGTGATAAGTCATACACATGTACTGGACTTACTCAACTTTCTCAGCGATAAAGTTGGAAGTGTATGTGTGAATATCATATCGTCCCAGCAAAATTAACACGAATAACCGATGTACCAAGCATTTCATGCAAAAATGGCATCTGCCACAATGTGACGGTATTGTGCAAAGTAATTTATCGAGCAAGAACAACAAATAAAATCACTTTTATATTCACTGTTATTTACTATTGGGCCCCCTCCCCTTTGATGGTCAAGGGGTCCCCGGTGCTATAGTTTGTTTATGCCTCGGGACAGTTTAAGTTTACATTGTATTGTGCAATACACAAATCTACGTGCTATGTGCTTTTACAAGACACTCACACGTGGTTGGTGCAGTCTTTGCCAGTGCTTTTCATCCATGACGTTTTCAAGGATATTCTCATGCAGGATACCGGTTAGAGACCAGTGAAGTGCGTGCTTGGAGTTTTTTATCTCAGTCTCCAAATCACGCAATTCTGAGTGTATCTGATCAACACAAAAGGGCATGAATCAACATCCGACTTTTAGATTCATACGTATTAAATCAACTTGATTTCAACGCATCGTAAAACAATAACTAAATAAAAACTAGCCTTCAACTTGAGCAGTGAGCTACGTCAGTTGCCAGCGTGTCCGTAATACAACACAAGATATCAAGGTTATGAGCCACACGCAAAAAGAAATTGTTGTCACGCCACGCAAGAAGGCAGCTCAAGTCCCACCATGGTTGCTTTTTCTGTTTTGGTTTTGTAGTTACACACTAGAAAGATTTTTTTAACAATTGTTATCATGACTTTATTACTTCGCAGGCTAATGATACACGGACTGAATTATGTAGGAAGCAATGGAACTTTTGCCTAAAAAATAAAGAAATAAATGCAACTTCAACACATTGACAAGCTCACCTCTGTGAATGCGCGGCGGAGATAAGGCGGCTGTCGCTGTTTGACCGAAAATGAGGCAGCCAGTTCTTTGAGGTTGCAACTCTTGAGGCGCTCACTGTTGCTGCGGCCCCCCACTCGCACAATGCCCCCGTGCATAAACGTATCGATCCCTTTCATGGACAAGTTAAAAAAAAAAAGGTGTTGCCACATGAATTCCAACTTAACCATATGGCGAGACTCATAAGATGGAATATGGAAGTGAAATAATTGTGGGCCAATAATTGTCGCAAAACCATTTACAAATGCGTCCTGCAATCTACAGATAATATAAGTAAAAAGAATCCGTATTCGAAACCGTGATCACAAATGTGTCGTGAGAATTTACAAACGCGTACCTGAAGTCACAAATGTGGAACATAAATTTGCAAATGTGTACATCGATCTGTACACCTAACATGGTTAAGCATGTACATCAATTCGTAAGTGTGTGATCGGATTCTCGTCGCACATTTTGTGACTTCAGTCACACATTGTAGATCCATATTGCACATTTGTGACCATGGTTACGGATACGGATTCTTTTGACATGTTTGGGGATTGCAATACGCACTTGTAAATAGTTTTGCCTCAATAATAGACCCGTAAATAATGCATAAACAAAACAGTTGTCTGTTACATATCAAACACAAGGTGGGCAAAGAGCCATTTGTCGTTTTTGTGTGTTTTTGCCCAATGAATGACCTGGTCCATTCGGCGATCGAGCACCAAAGTTTGACCATCGCTGATTTCGCGTCACATTCAACTGGCCTCACAGCTTACCCTCAAGGAACTGATCCAACGCATGGTTAGTGTAACACACGACCAGCATTGGAGAATTTCCTTCCGGATCGCGCCAAAGATTTTGATTCTTCAGAAGAGCCTGTGCTATCTTTAATCCGACGTGGGTTTTTCCTAAGGAAAATCACACACAGGATCGAAATGATTATCTCTGCGGCGTCCAAAACATTGATGAATTGATCAATTGTGATGAACGGGATTCATTTTACCAGTGCCGGGGGGTCCTTGTATGATGGCCAGCTCCTTGGTGAGAGCCAGTTGAAGGGCTCTCATTTGGGACCCATCCAAGCTCAACATCTCCTTCTTGGGCCAGGCGATTTCATCCAGGCTGTGAAAGGGTCTGACGGACTTTGCGCAGTGCTTTTCAGCAATGGATGACAAGTCATAAATGTCGTTTCCTGGGAGGTATGCTGGCGGGTGGATGTCAGTGTTACACTCCACGATGTACCTGAAAGCGTGAGACATCGTCACATCATTTGGCAGTTGATGTGATGGAGTGGGCACAGCCGTATCAATCAGCTAGAATGGAAAAGTGCAGCTGGCGACAACAAGAATGAAGGGTAAATTGAAGGAAAAGAGTATACAAAAAGACAAGAGGCCCAATGACAGAGCCCTGGGCAACCCCGGAGTTAATGGGATATTACAAATATTGATCGTCATAAACATTTGAAGGATAAATTGCTGATGATTGAAATATTCAGACCAGCAGGAGAAAGCTACCTGGTGGCCTGCACTTTCAACACTGATGCAATCCAAACCATTTCATTGGAGTGATTCTTTCCCTTTTACTTAAAAGTCTCTCACTACAATTCAGAATAAACAAACTACAAATAAATACTTTGTGGGAAATGGAAGATTACGGTCGTGTTGAACCATCAATGTCCAGAAATAAATGTTGACACAAGAGCAAACGGATTGGACTCGGGATGCAGCAAAAGCTCATGAATTGAAAGTGTACAATGTTCAAGGGATATAATAAGATGCGGGGTCATCCGACCGCCTGGATTTGTTGAAAGAGCAGTTTTCCCCCATCAAATGAGGTGTTTCTTCCCTGATGGCAGGTCTTGTCTCAGAGCAATTCCAGGATTCATAGGCATAAATACGGTCTCGACCTGAAGATCGGTAAAGATAGATCTGGTCAGTTCCTGAATCAGCCAGGTTCATGATTTGAATCTTCGTACTTCATCAGGAATCAGGAAGCCAAGGTCTCCATTAACTTGGTTCCGATAAGTCCTCGGAGTGGCTGCTGCTAAATAAACTAGGAAAGTTCAAAGAGTGATTTGGTTCATCAACTGGCTGATTCAGTTGTGTTGGGCAATGACAAAACACTAACTCAGGTGAACGGGATTACTTTAAGTGTGTCAGGCTAACCAGGGTCTGTCAAAGGAAGCGATATTCAATTATCAGTGCTAATTGTGAATATTTGGAAGAGCCTAGCCAAAAACGATTGGGGATCTGAATGCAAATGAATACACCCAAGTCATTTTTTTTTTTTTGGTAGAAAACGCAGGCACGTTTGCATTTTTGCCTACCTCTGAAAGGCCATGTCATCCTCGTCTTGTTCTTGCAGGCCTTCCAGAACATACCGGTAGGCCTCAAAGTAGGCCGGTGTCTCAACCATCACAAAGGTCTGCTCTTTCTGAAGGATTAAATAGAATTAGCCTCAGCAGACATCCGCTGACCGCTGAAAATTGGGCTGCGCTGCATATTCCACTCATAGTCATGAGTTTGTGTTGGTGCCGGTATTACCCAGTTTAAAAACAGCAGCTGTTGCCTACCTCCATTCCGGCCAGTTTGTATCTGCTGTCATCCGTGAACATAATTGCGACCTGTCCCTTGGTAAGCTTCTTGGGGTCTCGGTCTGCCACGGTGGCATACAGCAAACTCTCAAAATGATCACAGGAGAGGCAGACCAAGGAACCATAGAGCAATCTCTTGGAGTTCTCCCAGCGCACAAACTGAAGAGGGACAATCGAGGGGAGCGGGATTAAACACGCTGATATTTCACTCACTCGAGCGTGTCCTCATGTCGACAAGTACACTCGTCACAAAATGTTCAGGAAATTCGGCTTTTGGGTTTTTTTTCTTCTTTTTTCTTATTAGGCACCGTGACTTTGACAGCTGAACTAAATTTGACCTTGTTAGAGGAATCTATGAGCAAAACTGTGTCAAAGTTCCATTTAATTTGGGCACGTCGAAACGTTTGGGTGCGTATCCAGCACCCCCAAATGCCTGTGCACCAAGGCGCCGGCCACCTGGATGGAGGGCTGTTGCAAGTCCTGGTCAATGCAGGTGGGCGATCAGAGGAGGACTCGACTCGGTCACAAAGGGGGAATGAATAATTCGGGAACAGCGGTTGAACAACGAAAGTCGATTTGAGAACACCCGTCGAGCCCAGGCGACATTTGTCGTCCGCAAAAACTGCAACATGTTGATTCAGTGTAGACCAGACAGAAAGGCGCCAACGTAGCGGTGGTTCAAAGCTTACACTAAGGTAACCAATCCCTACCGAGGGGCCGGACCGGGGGTGCGGTATGCAAATATCGGGGGCAGTGTTTTTCTTGTATGTTACAATAAAAGTCCAAATTGGCGGGAAGGGAGATCGAGGGTGTGATCACGGCGCAACTAAACCGTCGTTCGCCCTCAGAGATGCGCTCCCGCCGATATTGAAGACAATTTTCCCTGTGTGCCGAGTCATTTCTTTAACTTTGTCCGAGAAAAACTCTTGACAACCTCTCAACTTGAGAATGCAAAGATCCAACTCCTCATTGTTTGAGTACGTTTTGCGCAACAAGCTGTTTTCCAGCAAGAAGCTGATGGGAGAAAAATTCACAGCAGGGAATCCACCAAGAAATTTCGACGGACTCTTCCAGGGCCCTCGGTATTTCTGTTGCAACCTGTTGGATCGAAACGCTCAACAGTTGGACGTGTGCATTCAAAAGCTTCGAGGCCAAATGAAGTTCACCAGGAAAGGCTATGAGCAAGTTGAGGTTCGTCCTGAAATGTCACACAAAAGCCCAATATGCCAAACCTCATGTGCGTAAGTCGCGCATGTTCCAAATGTTCCATCTCACCTTAAGTGGCTGGACGTCAAACTTGACAACATGGGCAAGACCAGTCAGCATGCACTTGGGCGCCTCCACTTTCACATCAAAATACACAAGGACGTCGTCCAAGTGCTTTTTCTCCAGCTCCGGATGGTTTGCCCCCATTCGCATCTGACGCAAGAGCTGGATGCCTTCACGGAGTCGCCGCACCAAGTCCTCCCTCATGAGCCTGAAGTGTGTGTCCAGGTAGATGAGGGTGTTTGCGTATCGCTGCGACGTGATGTTTGGTCTGAGGAAAGGCCTGTGGTCCTCGACGAACTCCTCGGCAGTCGGGTAGATGGGCATGGTCCTGAAACCTGGCTGCTTGTCCTCGTCACCTAGGTTTGCAGCAGAGGAAGCAACTTTTAAGTGCCCGTCATATCCACGCAGATCCGCCCCTTCGCCGAGTCGCATCTTCACATGCGGGACCGCGCCGAGATCAATTATTTCCGTGACCTGTCAAATCCAACTGGAGGAGACCATAGGCGTCCCTGCTTGGGTGGAGAGTTCCTTCGCAAGACTTCTCCTGGAGGTGCTTGAGCAGACCCTCGAGTCGCGCCACCTTCTCCACCACCTCAGCCGGCACGTCGACCCCTGCCGTCCTCAGTCCGTCCGCGGAGGCTTGGAGCAGCGTCAGGAGCAAGCCGACGGCTTCGGCCGAGCTCGCGGGGAAGGTGGTGAGGACCTACAGATCAACGTCGAGTGACGTGAATAAATGAGTTTGGAAACTGGAGCTGCAATTTGATCTCCTTACGTGTGTAAGAATCAGCAGGATGCATTCCAGGTGGCGCGGATATTGTTCCCTGCGCTCTGGTTTGCGCTCCAACTTCATGCCTGCCAGGTAGTGGGGGAGGGTGGTGCGAAAGAAGCCGGAGTCTTTTAAGATGCTGGCCAGGCGCTGCAGCGTGACTCGGTTTGAGCGAGATCTGAAGGCTTTGCTGAGCACAAGGCAAAGGAGTTCCACAAGGTCCTGCCGCATGTCGGTCTCCAGCAGCACACCCGGCAGGGCTGGGTGAGAGCAGAGGGTGAAAGCGATGGCCGACGGCTCCTTTTCCGAAAGCTCCAGGAGGGATTTGAAGCCCAGCCGGGGACCCTGCGCTGCGCCGTTGCTGCTTGTGGAGCTCCCTCCGTCACGACGACGAGTATCACCGGAGCCATCTCTTCTTTCTTGACTCCACCTACGTTGTCCTTGCCTTTTCCGGCGCCCTTCGTGGTCTTTCCCACCAGCGCTTTGAGGAACTTGACCCTTTGCGTTTTGACCATCGCCTGAGCCAACTCCTCTTGCTCCGCCTCCCCCCGTACGACGCCCTGTCCGGCTGACATCTTGAGGACCCTGTGGCGGGACGTCTCCGCTTGAGGAACAACGCTGACTGTCACCAGTGGCATCTCTTCGCCCTTTGGCCCCCAGACAATTTGCTGGCCCCCCTCCACCCCCTCGACGTCCTCTCCCATCCGCTGCTCTTTTCCCTCCCCTATTTAACCTCATATCCCCACCGTCCTTCTCCTCACTGCGTTCAAGTGTTGCATTATATTCTCCTCTCCCATCTGCCGCCTCTTGTCGACCAAAACCAACCCTCCAATTTGTACCGCTCCTGCCCTGTGCGTCTCGATGTGCGCCTCTTCCTCCACCAAAACCTTGTCTGATATCTGCATATTAAGAAGGGGGGATGTCACATGTAAGAAAACCTTAAAACACAATCAAAGGCGAGTAAAAATTAGTGATGAACAAATGGAAGTTTCATGAAGCCTTTGCAATCATTTTTAACTTCCTTACATGGCACTCTTGGATTAAAGATGCAGTGGAAATGGAATACATTTCCATTGCACTAGATTTTAAATTTACACCAAGAGCACCGTCTAGAGGAGTTAAAAATGTTTCATGATGCTTCTTTTTCCCATCTATAGAGAATATGTTTTGCCAAAGATGGATTAAAAAAAAATCTCACTCTTGTTCACGGGGTCTTTTTGTCCTCGAAACATTTCCAAGGTCTTGATTGTCCAGTTTCAGAAATCTGCTGAGACCTGGACTGCAACAAACAGGAAGAAAAGAACTCATTTGATGCGAGGAATAGAAAACTCACTTGTATTCTTTGGCATTTGACTTGACATGAATCAGACTTCATCTTAGTTTTACTATTTTGTGCTTTCCACTGTTTTCGTGATGAATGTATTTTTTTATTGCTGTATATATGATATTTGCTCTAGGTAAAGCACTTTGTATACAGCGATGGTTGCTTTAAAGTGCTCTATAAATACAGTTGAGTTGAGGGCTGTTTAAGGAATGGGGGGGGGGGGGGGGGGGGGCTAAGGGGCT
>CAAKHF010024095.1:37721-60255 GCA_901007745.1 Hippocampus kuda | reverse complement strand
TGAACAACAAAGCCAAAAAAAAAAAAAAAAAAAAAGGTGAAATGTTTGACGAGCCTTTCAAGTGATTTCAGGGATTTGCTGAAAACATGTGCAATGAATGAAAGCTGTCTTACTCACTTGTGGAGATGTAGCATTAAACTGTTTCACATTAATTGAGGGTTGGTTTTTTTTTTTTGTTTGTTTGTTTTGCGGCAGGATTGAAATGGTGCCCAGTGATGCACTTTGAAATCTGGCATGAGTCAACCCGCCCCCACTATTGAAGAACTTCAGCACCTTCATTCACGTTCGTTTTTATCCGGCCCCAAGCCTGTTAGCTTGCAAGCTAGCTCTGAACTAGAATCTCTTGTCATGGCAAGGAAAGCCCAGCGACCCGGTGGAATATATCCGAGTGAGTTGACCGGAGGCTTTAGGCGAATATTCGGGCAGTAGGCGGGGGACACCCCTAAACTGGTCGCCAGCCAATCGCAGGGCACACAGAGACGAACAACCATCCGCGCTCACGCTCGCAGCTAGGGACAATTTAGAGTCTCACATTGACCTGCCATGCATGTTTTTAGAATGTGGGAGGAAACCAGAGTACCCGCAGAAAACCCACGCAGGTCAAAGCCTGGTTTTGAACCCTGTACCTTTGTGCTAACCAGTCGATCACCGTGTCTTACGGGGGTGAATTTAGTTATTTATTCATTTATTCTGATGTCAAGTTTTTGCCACCGCCAACTCGTCTGCTGAATCCTATGATTTTTTTTTTTTTTTTTTGGGGGAGTATGGAAAAGCCTTTTCAAGATGCATGGCTTTGGAGCCTTCCATGTGGAACTTGAATGACTCATGTCTCTATATTCAGTGTGTTAAGTCAAGCAGTCAAGTCACGTGTATTATTTCGCTGACTAACGCCAACCTTGAAACCTTTCTTGAACGATTCAACCAAAACCTGCCAGCATCTGCCTGACAGTTTTTTTTTTTTTTTTAAATCCTCATGAGCTTCAGGACAGTTCCGTGGGTGGCAGGACCGTATGACTAAGCTGCAATGCTTCTGTGGGAGACTATGGTTTATTTCTATTTAATATAAATGAAAGAAAATCTGATTTTAGATTAAATGGGTGTTTAAAAAAAAAAAAAAAAAGTAATCCTTGCGTAGGTAGAAGAAGGACTGCGTCCATTAAGGCGCTGAGTCATGGCTGGTGGGGTGGCGCAGTCGGTGTGTGGGCAGGGGCCAGACTTTCTGGCTCGTAAGTAAACTGTAAATGGTCTTTAACCGGTAAAATGCTTTTCCACCTTCTCTCAAAAGCGTCTTAATATCTCCTGACTCACCGACTGATGATGCAGGACCGACGGAGACTCTGGACCAAAAACACCACCCCAATTTTACTGTAAATTGACGGCTGTACAGTAGGGAGCGCTATTCTGGCTTCAGTCACACCTTTCGTCACCGTTTTTCCAATTTGAACAAACTCCGCAGTCAGCGGTATGCCAAAACCGACGTATAACTTCTCTCAGGCGCGGCCTTTGCTCCAAATATTTGTCACTTTCTGGCATTGTTCTGCACTTGTGACACACCGGCTAATTTATACCAACGCTGCTGCGGTGGGAGACGACTCCCGTCTTGATTGCCTTGCCAGGCAGTCTTTAACTTCTGTCCGCTGACATCTTTGCTCAATGTCTTTCCCAGGAGTTGTTTCTGCTTTGGTTTTGTGGGTTTTCTTTCGGTCTAAAATCTGACATGTGGTCTTAAAGCTTAGACGTTGCCGGAGAGACTGACAGAGTTGTGGTTTGTGTGAGAGGTCACAGAGCAGGTGGACACTCACAAAAAAAGAAAACACGTAAAATGAATGGTTTTCATTTGTCACTTGTGAATGTGAACAATGTTGCTTGTTAGAATAAACATATGCCTGTCACTAAGCCACTCCCCCAAGATATAGGCCGGCCAATCAATGTGGAGTTTATATCTGACACTGATGCTTTGCTAAATTCACAGATAAATTATCCACGGTTGTCAAATAAGGGAGATTTTGTGAACCCATCATGATCAATGCAGACTCTGCCCACTGTTATGTGGTTGGTTTTTTTGTTAGTTGAGGGCTCCGGATAACGTTTTCACCATGGCAAGAAATATGCTGTAGAAATGTTGAGTATAAAAATTCTTCATCCTTGGGGTATTTGGACGATAGCTGGTCACAGACATACTATTAAGACCACTGGGAATTAGTTTAAGTTGGGGGGGAAAAAAAGCAAAACATCCATCCATTCGTTATCCCTTTTCTTGTTAATTTATGTGATTTCAGTGGCTAATTGGCGACAGAGACAACCACTGCGGCGGCGCTTGCACGCGACCGCAGGCCAAGCCAGTGTGCGGCTCGGATGGACGGAGCTACGAGAACGGATGTGAGCTGCAGAGGGCGCGCTGCAAAGACAAGACGCTGACGCTGGCGCACCGCGGCCGCTGTCGAGGTGAGCACACCTCAATTGTTATGTGGATTTTACAACACAACAGTCCGCACACTGAGCTTTTTGTGACTTTGTTTGTTTGGTTGGTTGGGGTTTTTTTGCTTTTGGCGGTGTGCCTGGTGATTTTTGCAATGTAAAGTTTGATTAAAAAAAAAAAAAAACTTTAGAGAAGCAATAACACAATGCTAAATCCTTATTCAGAAAAGATGGCGCTTAAAGGCCTCCTGGCCACTGGGGGGCAGTCATGTGCTAAGGGCCACTTTTTGGCTTTCAGGAAGAAACTGGGCGAAAGTCGAGCAGTCAGCGGTGGAGCTCCCACCGACGCCGCCATCTCTGAGCGGGGATGTGGTGCAAACAGGTAAGCACTGTGCACAGAAGGATATTTTAAGCACAAATCACAAACCAGAAGAAAGTCTTCTCTGGCAAAACATTGGTGAATGGATATATTTCATTAAATTCATTACATTAAAAACCAAATAATAAAAAGTCAATCCACAAATAATGTAAAAAGCTAAAACAAAACACCTTATGGAAAAAAAATTGGAATGTTTTTGGGTTGTAAAAATCAAATTTTAGCATACGGGGATTACAAAAGTGCCAGAACTCATTGAAAAATAACCTTGATATCAAAAAATGTAAAGATTGTAAACATATAAACAAAAGGAAATAATTCCTTGAGAAATATAAATTTTAATACAAAAAGTACTGTTAATTTAAAAAAAATAATTTTAACATTTAAAAATGGACCAAAACGGTGAAAAATATATAGTTACAAAAATAATACACCTTGAAAATATGAAATTACAAGTAACTTATTGTCAGTTAATATAAAATGCATTTTGTATTTTTGGAGAAAATTATTAAGAGTGATTAAAAATCAACAGGACACATTAAACTTTCTTGGTGTGGACACGACTTGAGATAAAAGAGCATCCCCCCCCCCCCGAATCAAAGTTCTCCTTTCGACTCAAGCAACAGCCGTTCAAATTTAAATGATGCTTTTACGATGTCGTTAGCTTGGGTAAAGAGAAAAAAAAGAGAAGTGAACGAGGAGATGTCTTTGATTTTCCGCCTCTTAGCTGGCATGTAATTTTTCACAGACCTCCCATCATTCACTGGCTCAGCAGCCCAGATTGATCAATGTGGAGTAAAAAGGTCGGAACTTGGCATCTGCTTACCCGCCTGTCTCCCTACCCCGCACCCCCCACCGTGACCTTTAGGAAAACAGCACCTTGCACCAGATCCATTTTTGGTCAAGCGGCGTCGTCTTTCCCGACGGTAATAGGCAGTTCCATAAAATCATGGGTGCGTGAAGGTACGCTGGGCGGCTCTGCTCTGTTGCAGCTTTGATTAAAGTCGACAGCTCACGGGCCGAGCTGGACTTGGCTGCCTGGACACTTTTAAACATAATGCAACCAAAGAGGAAGTGGAAACAATACCCAAAGATGATTGATTCGGTTTTGGTTTGGTTTGGGTAAGAACTGCTGTTTTCTGAGTTTGCTCATGTGTCGTTTGCAAGCTGAGCCATGATTGGTCATTACTTGAGCCCTGAGCAACTGTGATGTCATGTTAAGTTGACAACAAAAAAAAAAAAACCCAAAACAAAATGGCCGCCCCCAGAGCTGGATAAAAACGGATTTTATTTTTCTATAGACGCAATATGAATGAGAATACCTTCTTTTGACTAGTGGGGCCGTGGAGAACATACTTTGTTTTATTGTAAAAAAAAATGGTTGACTGGACTTCCCCTTTAAATAAAATATATAATATTTGGTACAAGTATAACGTGTGCCATGTTGAGTTCAAGAACTAAATGTTAACATTCTTCTTCTGTTTGAATTCTTCTTAGTAAGTCACACTCTGATCAAGGCCACTGCTGCCATCTGGTGGTGATTTATTGTACTGAAATCATTCCCACTGCTTTGATACTGACTGAGGAGGTGCGCGAAGCCCTTTATTGATATTTTTTTAGTAAAAAAACACCCAAAACGTGTTTGAATGATTGGGTTTTTGCAACCATATTTTTGCGCTTGTGCGATAAATGAATTAATCAACGAAGGAAAAAGGAATCCGTTTTTGCACACTGTTTTCAACATGTTATAAGTATGTTCTCGCATTTGGTTACAGATGAGGGTCAGTCCAAGTGTCGCGTGGAGAGGAGCCAGGCTTTGGGGCAAGCCCGGAGGCCACAAGAATCCATGTTTGTTCCCGAATGCAACGAGGATGGCTCGTTTGCGCAGGTCTGCTATGATGATGATGACGACGGCGGTGATGACAACGTCCGAACGAAAGGGTCATTTCAAAGACGTATCGTAACCGTGGCTTTGTGTGGTTGCACAGGTGCAGTGTCACACTCTGACAGGCTACTGCTGGTGTGTCACCACCGACGGAAAGCCTGTGAGCGGCTCCTCGGTGCACAACAGGACTCCTGTGTGTTCAGGTACTGCCGAAAATGAGTTTCGAGGTCGAGGGACTCATTTGTGTGTTCCGGTTGTTCTTCAAACCTCCAAAAGAACCGCATGAAGACAGATAATATCACAACGCTCGGAGGCGTATATTCTTTATCCTCCAAAGAAATGACTAAAAGGACAGCATCTTAATCACAGAAGTAGTATTGTACCGTCAAAGAAGAAGCACAATTCTTAGTTTGTGTCTACATGACTGCACTATATTGTAGTGCCTCCCAGTGGCTAAGGTGGGTACACCAGAAGGATCAGCACAATGAATTGAATTGCATGAAATTATGATATTATGATAAATATGAAATTCCCATGTAAAGTTTCCAGCTTGGCAAATTGACATAATTTTGCAACCTATTTCTGTAAATAATCATTTTCAGCCCAATGAAGTGAAACTTCCCCACGGCACACCTCATGAATGGCACGGCAAACTGAATTTGTATTTTCCCCAAATTCCAACGCTGCGCAACCACAAGTCACTAACTTGGCTGCCGCGCTCTGCCCACCTTCGATGACGAAAACCCATTCTTCTCCAGTTGTCATCACCAGTCTGTCTGAACACTTTACATCCTTGCAAACTGTTGTTACAAAATGGCTTTCATGTGCGCAATCTGCTTTTGACTGGCTGCAAAGTCACTTAGCATATATTTTGCGGAGGAAAAGTTTGGAAGATTTTCTTCAAACGAAAAAGGCTTCCCTATCCTATTGTCCAGACATAGAAAGAATATGGGAGATTGTTGTCACATGTAGGACACCGCTACTGTTTGCCAGAAATTCCAACTGCCCCCCCGCCCCATTTAATTTTGCTTTTGGCCTAATTTTGCAGCCTTCCCGTCTGTTTTTCCTCTTGTCTATTCATCTATTTTAGAAGGACAGTCTTCTACAGGTTCCATCTCAAATAAAGGAGATTGTTGTCAACACAACTAGTACTTGCCCAAAGTTACAAAAGCTCCTTTAATGTCACTGTTGCCCTCCTTTATCAGCCTTCCTGGTCAGTCAGTATTCCTCTCATCTTTTCATCTGTGTGACAGGAGGTACTGCCTTCACAGTGTTCCACGAAGCATACTGGAGATTGTTGTCACATGAAGCACACACGCAGGACTTGCCAGAAATTACAGCAGTACCATTACTGTCACTTGAGGGATTTTGTGCAGCCTCCTTGACCAGTTTTCATCCATTTTAGAGAGCCTCTCTTTCTGTTGTCACACATCGGACACAACCAGTACTTGCCAGAAGTTTCGAAAGCTTCTTCTTCTCTTTAGTAACCTCAGTGACCTGTTTCCATGACGAATATGGGTGATTGTTGTCCAGTGTGGGAAATGGCTGGTATTGGCAGAAATTCCCACAGTTCCTATGTCACCCAAAGCCTCTTTAAGTGCGGTCATTGACCAGTTTTCTTCCCATCTTTTCATCTATCTTACAGGGGATATATATTTTTACATATGACATATTTTCCTCTCGTCTTTTCATCCTTTATGGAGGAAGTGTCTTCAGCGTGTTTTCTGAAGAATCTGGGAGATTGTTGTCCCATGTAGGGCAGTCGAGTACTGCGGAAACGAGACTTTACTGGCAACCGTTCTTCATGTTTTCCTCCAGCCAGCGAATGACATTTACCGACACACACGTCATGTGACAGGCATCAATCATGTGCCGTATACATTCGCAGGAAACTTCCATGAGTTTTTGGGAACACACGCCGGGACGAGCGCATTGACAGGTAGTACATCTTACGATCCAAATCGCGACAGCTCATCGATTATTCCGCCCTTTTATTTTTTTCTTCTTTTTACTCTGCTCTTTGCATCCGCGAAGCATGTCGCCACCTGCATGACCTGGACCACAAACTCTCGATTTGATTTTCAATGCATCGCAATTTCAGGTTTTTCCATTCGGCCAACATGGTGATCGGACGCTCCTTCAAAGCTTGGGTTGTAATGCAAAAGTCACACTTGCATATAAATATAGAACGACCTTTGGTTTATGATATTCCAGACATTCAATAAAATTACATTTTAAATGAGTATTTAATGAAATGTATCATGCTTTGATCTGTTTATTTTTAATTTAATTTAATTTTTTGCTGCAACGTCAACTTTTCAGTGACATTTTTGGGCTTTTGTCATGAGTCACATTATTACAAACAATAAAAAGGTTATTAAATGCCGATAGATGCCACGAGATGGTTGAGAAAACACGACTTCAGTTGATATTAAGCACCTCAACTCAGTTCAACATAGTTGCTTATCTACAGGATGACAAAAGATTGCCCCTAAGCTATAACTTTAGTTCCAGAATTAGCCACTTGTCAGTATCCCCCCCCCCCAAAAAAAATAAAAACACCAACAAGCTAAGTTGGATAAACTTTTAAAACTGAAAGCAGTTTTAAAGTTTATTTTGTCAATGAATTAATTTTTGGTCCATCCTTGATTTAGACGGATAATTTCCTCCAATTAGCCTGTTCAATAAAGGTTTTCACTGTATGTACCGTTCCAAATAAAATATTCCGTTATACTCCTGTCCTAAACTCAATTGCGCAGCACTCACAGAATGTTCTTGTAAACCATTTGAGTCGTTACGTTTGCTTGTAGCCCGTTTGAGCTCGGATCAATCCATCCTGACCGCGAAAGGGCTCCAAACACTCGGGATTATTTGCAGGAATGTCGTCGTCGCTGCCGCTGTTTTCTGCTTTGTACACATCTGCGTTTTCGCTCCGCAGGGTCCGTGACCGACAGACCTCCGGGGCCAGCAAACTCCGGGCGAAAAGGTGAGTTGCGCTCGAGAAATGTTTCATTTGGTTATTTTCAGATGTGGTCAAATGACCAAAATGAAGTGATAGCCTTTTTCTTAATGCGTCAATTCGCTGGTCTGAGATACGCTCTGGAAGCAGTGCGTCAGTGTGTTGATACCTTATTTGATTTAAGGGCCTTATATTTTTCTTTAAAAATAAATCTCGATTGTATAAACTAAATCCAATGCAGGTTGTCTGTGCTTTGCTTTTAACTCAATTGCTTCCTAAAGGAATGTTCCAGATGCTCCAAAGCTGCACGTGGGTGAGTATTTTCCGGGGTGGGGGGGGGGGGCGTTCAAGGTTACGTAAGACTATCACATTCATTTCATGACCTTGATTTTTTTTTTCCCAAACTCAAATTCCAATGAATCCGTCAAAACTAACCTGCCCAAAATGTTTGCTACAAATAAAGCCATGTATATATATTTTTAAAGTCACACCTGTTTTATTTTGTGGGGGGAAAAAACAGTCGTCATTTCTGCATGCTGTTATCATTTACACAAACCTTCTGAGAGATCTTTAATTTTGCTGATTGAAGATTTTGGAGTAAATTTTGGATCAACAACAATCCCGAAGCCATAAAACTTTGCCATCTATAACAGGGCAGAATGTCATATTGATGCGCATCCTCTTACTGTATCTTGACACTATTGGTCCCTGCATAACATAAGTGTTAGCAATAGTACAAATAAAACTACGGTATGTTAAGTGAAAAGTGCTAAAAACAGACCAATATTGATTCATTTTTGTGTGAAAATATTTTTAGAGGAAATCACATCCCTTCCATCCGTATTATTGTGATGACATCGGTAGTTATGCAAGTGCAGAAGAGCCTTTTACCACTCACTCATTAAATCCATTCTCACATTCAACATTTCATCCCGGTTCAACTTGCTCACCACCAAACACAAAACCAGGCCACCCAAATATGTGGTTGACTTCACACACCCTTGTCTGAACTGGACATCCATTTTGGGATCAGGAAAGCCATTCTGAGGATCCCTTCCATCCTCTTCCCCAGTCATTCCAACTACTGCCATCAGCCAGAAGGTACAAATTCCCACTGGCCCGGAAAACACCTACAAAAAAAATCTTTTATTCCGTCTGCTGCAACCATCGTGAACAATTTGAACGAATACATTACACTTTTCAACGCGCAGTTTTTAACATGCACTAGTAATGTATTTTTTAAAAATTTGTTCATGTATTTATTTATTGCTTCATTTTTATTGTGTACAATCTTTCTTGATGGGAATGTGTGAATGTGTTTGTGTGCCCTGTCAACGAAGAATTTCTGTCACTATCGGGAACGGACAAAGTGTTCTATCTATCTAGCTATCTTATCTAGCTAGCTAGCTATCTCTCTATCTAGCTAGCTAGCTATCTTTTTGAATCCGCACACCTTCTTCAGCATCCCAACACCGATAGCACACCCCTACCACCTGGCTTGTAAAAAAGGACAAAAATATAAAAAGAAAAAAGAAAAATATGCCACTGCCAAACTAAAACCAAGAAAGAGTTAAGTTTACTGAAAATGATGATGGCGCAACCCCCTCTCCCTGGCCCACCATTATAGTTTTTGAGTTGGAAGTAAAAAATGTTTCGAGAAACATTTCACATTTTGTTGAAGAGGGGAAAAAAATAACAATTGAGAAAAAAAAAACACAATGTCAAAATGATTCCACCAGACCGCTATGACACAGTGTCATAGCGGTCTGGTGTGTGTTTGTGTGTGTGTTTGTGTGCTTCTTGGTCTTAAAAAAAACTGTGTTAATGTGAGGCTGTTTGATGTCAGCGTGAGAGCTATTTCATTCTGCGTGTGAGTGTGAAGGACATTTCGAACAAGCGGGTGGCCATGCTTTGTTCTTCTGTTCTCTGTGTACGTGTGTGCTTTTGTGTGTGCGCGCGAGCGTGCAACGTTTTTGTGTCCACCTTGGCCGGGCCATGTGCAAATCCCAACCATTCAACACTTGTGGAGAGTAGATTGTATTAACCTCAATAATGGTAGTCTCTTTCCGTTTCTTTCTCACCCTCAATCCAGATGACGGCTCCAAGCCTACGGCCACCGTGGAGACCCTCGTCCCTGCCGAAGGCGACGGTAAGGGTCCTCAAGTTTTGCAATTTCAACACGTAATCACCCCGGGGGTCTCACGTTGAAAAACAATATATAGGCAGGTGTTAGGGACACTGGCAGAGAACCAAAACCCTGTTGGCAACTAAAGTGAGGACAACACTGCACAATTTTTACTTACTTATTTATTTTATGTGATGTATTTATTGAATCAGTGAACTGCCAGAACAGAAACAAAAAAAAAAAACAACTAATATTGTCAAAGTCTATTTGAGTCCTCCTCATATTCGTGAAATGAAAGCCAAACTTTATAAACTATCCATCTTCAGTGAGCCAAAAATTGTCATTTGATCGCCTGTGGATTATGCAGTCAGTTTGTCAACTCAAATTGAAAACGACTGTTTTGGTTAACAATGTAAAATGTTGATGTGCAAAAATAATAGCCAAGGGGCGGCTCAGTGCGCTAGTGGTTAGCGCGTCGACCTCGCATTGCAGAGGTCGCGGGTTTGATCCCGGCTCCGTCGTTCCTCTGTGGAGTTTGCATTTTCTTCCCATGCCTGCGTGGGTTTTCCCCAGGTGCTCCGGTTTCCTCCCCCATTCCAAAAACATGCATGGCAGGCTGATAGAGCACTTCAAATTGTCCCGAGGTGTGAGTGTGCGCGCGGATGCTAGTTCGTCTCTGTGTGCCCTGCGATTGGCTGGCAACCGGTTCAGGGTGTCCCCCACCTGGTGCCCGAAGACAGCTGGCATAGGCTCCAACACCCCCCCGCGACCCTGATGAGGATAAAGCAGATTAGAAATGAAGAAATAATAGCCAGTTAAAATGTTTATTTTTACCTGGTTAATATTTTTTTTTGGGCTCTTGAACCTTGGCGTACAACGTCAAGCACATCAGGGCTGCAAGGCGTCACTTTTATTTTCACACATGATTGTAAGGTGACTTCTGCTGTCGCCAAATTGTTTTTTTTTAAATTTTTTTTTACCATTTTTCAAAAAATAGACATAAAATATGTCACTGTGAAGTGTTGTGTGCAGAATTTGGAGGAATTTTTATTTATAAATTTTGTTTTGTATTTTTTTTTTCATATTTTTTGGGGGGGGGGGTATTTTGGAATAAGGATGCAACCGTGAGTTCAGCCTTGTGAATACTTTCCGAATGCACTGTAAAAGCAGTGACCAGCCGTCATAAATAATTCCTCCCGCTGCCATTCTTGGTGGCGTTTGCGACGAGTAATGTTGCCGTCGCTAACATGACATCCATCTGTCACTGCAGAGGTAACCGCCCCCACGCTGTGGATCAAGCAGTTGGTTTACAAGGAGAACAAGCAGAACAGCTCCACATCCAGGAAGCAAGGTGAGACTTCGCGTTTTAACGTGCGCCCATCATGATATTTGACAGATAATCAACGCTCCACAATGTTACGTGCATCCATGTTTAGATTCCGGTTGACTCTGAGATGTGGACGCCCCACAAAGTTGCATGTGGACATGTTTTGTTTTGTTTTTTTGTGAACGCTGCACAACGTTGTGCATAGCCACGTTGATATTCCGGTAGCCTCCGACTTGGTCCTTTTCCAACATTGTGGGAGTCGATTCTGACATGTGGCCGCTCCGCAACGTCATCTGCATCCATGTTCGTTTATTCCAGTAACACTCTGGCATGTGTTTGTTCCACAATGTTGTCAACGAGTTGCCTCCCAAAAAAAACAAAAAAAAAAACGCAACTTTGTTTCATTTTACGAGCAAACCATTTTGTCTGGCGAAACGCCGACGCGCATCTTGACCAACATGCAACATTTCCTCTCATTTTAACTGCTCGCTTTGAGAGAATTTTTCAGTGATTATGGAACAGCTGAAAGCCATTGGGGAGGCGGACGGACAGGAGAGGACCGGGTGGGGGTTAACTCCGGCGAGGAGGCTTTGAGGATGAAGGGAATCAGACGACAGAGGAGGAGGAGGAGGAGGAAAGATTCGGACTGAATGAGGATACGGACCAGTGCTTAAAAATTCACTTGGCACGGCGCCTGGAGGAGTGGAATGCATAAAATTGAGCCGGTCTGTTCTCAGCACGTCATCTTTTTGTCTGCTATATAAAGAAGCAGCAAAATTGTTCCGTGCTTAAAATGACTTTGTAGGTTTCAGGTGTCGGGCTGTGCTGTTCCTGTCAAGGGAAGAGAAGTAACACCGGTAATACAATAAAACAAGAAGAAAAAGAAATCGGTACAACGCTAGATCTGAGTTACACTCCGTCTTCTTCCATTCACATGCCTGAAAATAATTTTCTTCAGGGAGTGCAGTGTAATGTCGCGATATTAAACACCAGACACGTTGCAGACATCTCCGCCTACGTTATGAGGTGGAAATACCGGACTCTCCGCCGTAACAGGAAGCCCAAGGTCATCCTTTGAGCACTTTGTGCAGATCCACTGAAGACGCATGACCGGACCGCTAACACCAGCTTTCAGGCTGTTTGCTAACTTGGCCACTATCAAACTTGCTGTGGCTCGACCCTGTTGACTTGACAAGTGACGTCAAGAGCGTGACGTGACGAGTCGCTAATTATTTGCTTTTGTGGTGCACCGCTATTGTGCGCTTTTCTTCCGAAGGCCTGACTTCAACAGCTTTCAGAATGTTGATGCCACTGAGCTGACCCGGGACAGTCGTCGTTGCCTGCCGTTGTGAATAAAAAGCTTGCATTGCGGAATACACCTTGCTGGATGTTTGAACTCCTTTCCTGGCAGGAAACCGGGGAAGTACTAATTATCATAAATAATAATATCCCGTTCTTCCGATACTGTACAAATATGGGCTGTTTATTTGCCGTTGCAGCTCATCATTAAACCGTCTCAGTTTCGCTGGCACGAGACAAATTTTTGACGCCGCTTTTATTTTTCGACTTTTGGCCAAAACACGTTTTTGTTCGTTTCAACTTTTGGACGTGACAGGAAAAACATTCTGATTAAAAACATAAGGTGTCATCCGAAAGCCAAAGTCATGAAGCTTTGAAGGTACGACGTGTGACTCAATGGAAAACAAAAACAAGTGGAGAAAACACAAAAGTTGCCTCGACATCTTATTCTCCTCATGCCGAGACCACCGGCGCTGCAGTGGGACTAATCGGCTCCATACTTTTGTTACGCACGCCATATTGCCACCATCTTGAAATGCAAAGGTACTAAACAGTTGCAGCTTAAGGCCTCACATCTCTCCATTGTGAGGCCTAAAAGGGACCGGGAGCCGCGGCACGTCGTCGCGCTCGTCTTCGGAATGAGAAATGGCCCAAATGGACGCGAGTGTAAATAAGGCGTGACGGGGACGAGATGGCGCAGAAGCGTCTTAAGAACGCGGCTCGCAAATATGATCGTATTTTATCGCGGTGTTTGGCAAAGTGTCATTCACGATGACAAAGTTGGGGGGGGGGGGGAACCCCACCGTAACCACTGCGTAAACAGCAGAGGCTGACAGGATACAGTGGATTCCTCCCTTCAAAACACGCATTTTAGGTTCCTTGAAGACTCTCTCCATTTTTTTTTGAATATCAGTGTAAATGTTTCGTCTATGTGCCCCGCGCTTGGCCAGCAACCATTCCAGGGTGTCCTCGTTCTCTCGCGCTGAGTAAACTGCGACAAGCTTCAGCTCCTCTGGTCCATGTTTGGTGTGGTACACACCATGTCAGCAAACAGCACAGTGACTGCTCGTCATCCCGTTGAGTCGGTTAAGTGACCGTTGACGAGTTCGACCGCACTTCCGATGCTAATTAGAGGATGCTTGAACATGTCCTTTTGGTCGAGGCCTTTTTCACAATTTTTTTTTTTTTTTTGACAATTCAAAAGCAGGGTGTCATTTTTCATTGGTGAATTTTCATGAGTTTCGTATTCATTCTTATTTTTTTGTCAGATTCCAGTTAGTTCTGTCACCACTGTGGGTTTTTCTTTCTTGAGCAGAGCGACCCCAACAATTTTGTCCAGAGTGGATGGATGAATTTTCCTCTTTGTTCTCTGTAGGGAGGTTGAAGGGGGCGTGTGTGCTTTTACACCTTGAGGAAAGGTTGTGAGGCAGAAATCAACCAAACGATCTACGTGGGCATATACCGTACATAATTTTCCAATCATTTTTGTCATGTTTGAGTGGTTGAACGCAATGTCTTTCAGAGGCTTTTTCAGAATATATTTGCCTTGCTGTTTGGCAACGGCTGTGCGAGGAACATCAATCAACTAAAAAGCTCTGTTTGTGTGTTTAAAAGTAATGTCTTAACCAGCTTTGTTTTGCTATCTTACCAGGAGAATGGAGGTTTTTAAAGGGGATGCGTTGTTGAAAAATGTCGGGAAGAGCAGAACTCAATGATATAGCTAAAAAAAAAAGATGCCATGTAATTGGCCTTTTTTTTATGTATATTTGTTGTTCCAGGAAGAATGGTTCACCATCTCTGTCAGTTTACAAGGTTTGATGAATTGTGTTCTATGACGTAAAAAAATATGGCTTTGTTGGTGCTAATTTTTTTAAGGGTTCACTCACATTTGCATGACACTGACGCTGTACTCTGTGCCGATTTTGGAGGTGTTTTATGGTGTGTTTTTTTTTTTTTTTTTTGTCTATCGGGGTGTTGAAGGTTTTTTTTGCATGCTTTTGACATGCTCGGGGGAAGTAAGTTCAGCACATGACCCATCTGCTGTTTCCAGACTACTTTGTGAACGTGCATTGAGTTTGTTCGTCATGCTTCTAGAGAAAGTTCCTTCTTGCGACCAGGAGCGACAGAGCGCCCTGGAAGAGGCCCGGCAGAACCCCCGTGAGGCCGTCTTCATTCCCGACTGCGGGCCCGGCGGCCTGTACAAGGCCGTCCAGTGCCACCAGTCCACCGGCTACTGCTGGTGCGTGCTGGTTGACACCGGACGACCCATTCCGGGGACCTCCACCAGGTAATGAACGCGTGTTATGTCACGCCGCCTTTGTCGGCTGTTTCCTTGTTGGCAGTACGGCTTAGGACAGTTGACAGAACAAATTGTTGCTTTCCATTTCATTGAAGCAAAAAAAAAAAAAGAGTCATGCCATGTAAATAGGGTCAAGAAAAAAAATATTCTCACTCTGTATTTAGGTCAGTGCAGGTACAGTACTTGGGTAAGTACTGAATCAACTAATGTGCTTAAGTAAAGGTACAATGGACTCAACAGACACATTGTTTCATGGTCCAAGTTGCCACGAGATGGCGGTGAAATACTACTTTTGTCAAAATGAAGGTCCTCAACTCACTTCAAAATAGTTCCTTGGGCCCAAGATGCCACAAAATGGTGTCAAAGTAAGACTAAAAATTAGTTTTCCGGCCAGTAATGGAAGATAGGTTCCTTAAAAACCTGCTGAAGTATCAGGGCCCGACATTAATGGTGGCCCGATGGCCGTGATTTCGGGCCAACATGCTTCTTGCAAATGCTGGCCTGACTGGCCAGTAGGGATTCAGCCATACGCTCAAACGGGCTTTTGCCAGTGCTGTCCTTGCTACTTCATTTTTTTAGAGGCTCTAAAATGTTGGGAGCCCAGCTCACTCTGGGATCTGAAGCCAGGTTACTGATTTAAGCACAGCAGGTCTTTCACTCTCCCAACAGAGGGGAGACGTCTTCCTTTTTCATCCGGCTCCCACTCCGTCTCCTGTCTCGTGATTCTCGTCCCAACAGGTACCAGACGCCAGAATGTGACGGCGCCGCACGTTCTCGCAGCTCCGACGCCGAAGATCTGTTCCAGGGCCGAGACCTGACAGGTTTTTTTTTTTCTTCAATTTTTTTTTTTCCTGCCGCAGTCAAAGTTAACCTTTGGATGGGGTTCCAATGAGCCACGTTGACAGTGAGAACGTCATTGTATCAACGGCACGTTGCTCTCATGTCCAGAGATTTTTTTTTCCGCGTAAAACCACATTTTGTTAGTAACATCGGAACATATGACTAAATTTTTGACACTGTGCAATGGGCAATGATCCAATTTCACTTCATTGGGCTTAAAATGGGGCGAGGCAATGTTGTTGAAAAGTGTATCCGCTGTACAAAGTATTTCGTAGCAGTCGATATTGATATGTATTGAATTTTTTTGTTTAACTCTTCAAAATAAGGACCCAGAGGAGATAAGCTAAAGTTGAGTACATTTATTTTAAAATCAAATATTTAACGAGGCTAATATTGCTGTTTATTTTTTTTACAGGTTGCCCCGAGGGGAAAAAAGTTGAGTTCATTACGAGCTTGTTAGACGCCCTGACCACAGACATGGTTCAAGCCATAAACTCACCGGCGCCCTCTGATGGCGGGAGGTAGGCAACGACAATTTAAACTGCTGAATCCATCAGATTGTCTATTGGGAAGAAGAAGAAGAAAACCTTTATTAGTCTCGCAATGGAGAAATTCCCAATTCACAGCAGCAAAGTTATGAAAGGAAGAAGTAGAACAACAAAATATAGGAGCTGCTGGAAAGGCAGCCACTCTCGCGGCGCCATTTTGAAGTCAAGAAGTACTGTCAGTCATGTTATTTCCAGTATATAGCGCTTTTCACGGCGAGCGCTCACAAAATTGCTTCACAGGAGTTATAATCACAGGTACAGTATATAACATTTCGAAATACGTTTTACATTGTGTCTAGTTTTATAAGATTTAACTGCAGCATTTGATACAGTGGCTCACAGTATTCCATTGAGTTGTTTGCAGCACTAGGTGGGCATTGAGTGGTTTAGATCCTATTTAGCTGACAGAACCTTTTGTATTAGCTGGTCTGAGTCACGTACTGCCCCTCTGTCATGTGGTGTTCCACAAGGCTCAATTCTGGGGCCTCTGCTGTTCTCGCTGTATCTGCTCCCTTTTGATTCCATCTTAAGGAAACATAAAATTTCCTTCCCCTGCTATGCGGATGATTGTCAGATCTATGTCCCACTGAGCATAAAAGACACTATCTCATTAAGGCCGCTTTGATCCCGGATGGCATAAAATTTCTTGAATTTGAATGAAAAGAAGACAGAAGTGATAGTGTTTGGTCCCATTGGCTCTTGTACATAGCAACCTGTAGACTTGGGCCCCCTGAGTTGAGATTTTACACCCATAGTTGAATTTATTGAAAACAAATAGGGTACATTAGATAACGTCATTGTTTTTAGCAAATAGTCATGATGGTGCAGGGCGGTGTATCGAGACAAAATATGGCACATTTAAAGGGACAAAGACAATGCATATTTCAAGGCTGATGTACCCTTTGTTCATAATCCCTTGTTTTAGAACGCAGTCGCCTTCTTCCGATCTGTCTGATTGCTTTTTCCTTGAAACGCAAGAGTTTGGAGGAAGCGCTCATGGTTTTCATTTCACACTCCCACACATACTAGCAGAACCGATTAGAATCAGATGGCTATCGAAATTGTCAAATCTTTTATTGCAGATGACAAAAAAAAAACAAATCAAAACATTATTTTGCAGATTCATTTAACAATGACCCCCCCCCACAGCAGGTTCGTGGAGCCGGACCCCAGCCACACGCTGGAGGAGCGGGTGGTGCACTGGTATTTCGCCCAGCTGGATGCCAACGGCAGCCAGGACGTTGGCAAGAAGGAGCTGAAGCCTTTCAAAAGGTACCTGAAGAAAAAGGCCAAACCCAAGAAGTGCGCCCGCAAGTTCATCGACTACTGCGACCTGAACAAGGACAAGGCCATCTCGCTGCACGAGCTTAAGGGCTGCCTAGGAGTCGGCAAGGACGGTAAGAGAAGAGACGCATGAGATGAAAATCACTTAAAAAAAAAAAATTGATTCATCCACAAGCGAGGGCTTCATTTGGTGGCAATGTACTCACGAAAAAAATGTCCTTCAAAAGTAGAAGTACTGATTCAAGTACCTGGTTTGACTCAACATGCAGAGGTGGCGTAAATACTCACACTCTATACTTGAGTAGAGGTAAAGTTACTTGTGTGTAATTAAAAAAAAAAGAAGGTAAAAGTAATGAATGAACTCCTGTACTTCAGTTAAAAAAAGTAGACTTTGATCTATAACTGTACTCTTCTTTTTAGGAAATGAACAAACTGCAACAACGTTAGTAGTGATACAAAACAGTAGATTGAGTCTTTTTCTGAACAAAATACCTGAATGTTTTTTTCCTCTATTATAAGTGGCAGCAATAATAATGTACTGTATTGTTATTTTTTTAAAAATCTAGAGAGAGAGAAAGAAAGAAGGTGGCTTGCTTGTTACCAGAATATATCAGCTTGTCATCAAGAGTACACACTGAAAAGTACATTCCATTTCATATTGTAATGTAAAGGTTCAAAGGATTGGTTCGTTTAATCTAAAACCATAATTTAATTTATTTTTTTGCAGGTGGTTCAACTGCCAGCAGCAACTATGGGACAAGGCGAGGGACAAATGTGTTCAGTAAGAGCAACTAATGCTACTACTTTTACTAATATGTTTCTGCTTATAGTGATAATTTGTTTGTTTTAACCCGATTAATATGCACATTAATTCATCACAATAGTCACATCTCCATATTTAGACATCAAGATTATTCTTCATTATATATGCGACATTTTAGACTCTCAAAGTTCTCCTCCTTAGCACCTCTTGCAAGGTTTTGAAAATTCTGCACTCGAGCCATTTTCCTTTAGAAACCCACAATTTGGGTCCTTTTATAAGTTTAAGTAGATATCAGATCACACCTGTTAGTAAGACCTTTTCACACTGCTCTTGCGTTTTTTTTTGGGGTTTTTTTTCCCCCCTCCCTGCCACGGGGCAGTGGGCAAGGACAACAGAGCACTTGCAAGCTTGCCCATATTTGGAAGTGCTTGCTTGGCAGTCAACCAGGAAGTAACAGGGAGGCTATTATTATCTATTGCCTTTAGTACTCGGAAATCACTCCGCCGGCCTCTGTTCTATTGGATGCGCCTTGTGATGTCACTGTGACGCCACCCAGGAATTGAGAATACAGTACAGTATTTCAATTCAAGGGCCCGTCACTCTACGGCCACTTTGCGTGTTGCAATACATAACGAACGGGTTCGTCGACAGCAGGCTGAGAGTTGCTATGTGTCGCGCGAAAAGGCCTTCTTCGTTCTGATTCACTGACAAACACGCGGCGGTGAGAAGTAAATTGGCCGCTGCAAAAGTGTCATGGATCCAACGGCGATTTTGAGTGGATGCTGAAGGTGTGCGCAAAAGAACGTTTCCCCACATTTATTGTTCCCGTTAATGAGGCCCATAGTGTTCAGACATGCCTCAAGAATTCTAAACGGCCCACATCTTTTTTTTTTTTTAAGTCACCATGGCTTTGCACTCCGTGTCGCAATGTGAGTTGCTATTTTATGGGGCGGGCTTATTAAGAGCATGTGGTGGCGAAACGCTACATATCCCACTCATGGAAAAAGTCTTGAAATGCTAAAGTTGTGGTGGTGGTTTTTTTTGTTGTTGTTTTTTTCTTTTTTCCATTTTGATGGGTGGTCCCCGGGTGGCCATTTTCTCCACGTAGCCTCCCGCCAAGTCAGCAGCCTTGCTGTTAATCTGGTTCCGTTGATCCCCCGAATGAACATGACCACATTTTATTGAGTTTGGAGATTTTTGGCTTCACGGGGTCCTTTCGCAACACACTGTTTGGCTTAGGCCAGTGAGTCTCAACCATTGTGCAGTTCTGGTTAAGTAAAGTGACTCTTTTGTAAAGTGTCTTGATTAACTAAACTATGAGAAAAAAAAAAAGTAAGATACCACTAATAAGAACAAAAAAATTTGAAAGGGCTGTTAAAAAATTTATAATATTAAAATTTGGTTGACACACTTTTTAGGTGTCCTGCGGGAAATTTCACTTCTTGGTACAAAAGTTATTATTTGCCAGGAATAATGCATCTTTGTTTGTGTAGCTCTGCCAGCGACATTCGATTAAATGTCGTAAAATCCGTCACTAGATGTCAGGAGGTGCACAATAGTTTGTTTAGTACCCCCTCCCAACTCACTCCCTAAAGCACTCTGAAAAAAAATTTAAACCCTAGAAAAAGACACTTATTTTTTAACTGTATCCGTAAGTGTCTCTTCTCACTCTTGTCGCCGTCAAGCAATGGGAGACTAGCGTATAACATCACTTGGAGGAAATGTGAAGAAGACAGACTGGAAATTTCTGCTTTAGGCAGTCGTCATAAACAGAGCGAACAGTGTTGCTCCTTCCTTTAATCTTGCTGGTTGCTCGACTTTTCCCGATGAGCTCTGCGCTACGGCGTCTCGATTCGGTTTGCATGATTTCCTTGGTGGAGGTAAACTTCAAAGGCAAAATGCACACAAGCAGACCTCTCGACCAACGAACTGGATTCCAAATGTTCTATTTGTCGTTTACCTTGGCTACAGTCACGGAAGGGTGCAGATCACACAAAAGTCTTTAAAAGTCTTTATGAATAACATTTTATCGAGAAAAACCTTCAGGTTGTTTACATGACTTTCTGGTCGGACTGGTCCATGAATATTTTTTTGCACATTTTGTCTTCATGAACTGTGCACCGTGTTTGTTTTGGGTGAATTTGTTGAAATCGAACTGTTGAGATGAGTTATTGCTTCTTTTCAAAAGAACCCTGAAAAACGAAACGAAACGCAAACCTAAAAAAAAAAAGGAAAAAAAAAAAAGAAGTCTGTTGCCTCTGAATGCAAGTGGATCATAATTGGCTTGTCTTGAGTCAAATGTTTGCTTGTTTTTTACTTTTAGAGCATCACGGGCAAGGACAGGAAAGGGCACAAAAAAAACCACTTGAAACCAAAAATAAAGTGTATGTGAAGTAATCTGGCACAATGTGTTATCCGTGAAGGCACGATTTGGAAACCGTTTTGGTCTCTTCGCAATGAACGGAAATGTAAACACTTAGTTCCACAAAACTCGGATTAAATGCATCGAAATAGAGCTTTAAAATCTCTACATTTTATAGTTCACAAAAGTCAGCTTCCTGATTTGAATCAAATTATTTTTCTCCTCTCCCTTGTTTGAAAAAGTAAACGACTCAAAACAAGTTGATTTTCTATCTTCATATTTGGGGCCTGTTACGGATAAATGATCTTTTAAGATTTGAAAAATCCTTGTATGTACCAGATCTTGGTCAAGATTTAACTTTCTAGAAGCTTAAACAAAAAACAAAAAAGTCGCGAGAGCGATCAGAAAAGTCACTAAATATAGTGACCAAATTGCTACGTTTGCAACACTGACACTCACTTTTGGAAACTAGCGTATCTATGTTCACAGCTTTGTTGTTAGTGTAAGCAGTGCACATCAACGGGGGCACGCTCTGAACTACGAAAGTCAGCACAAAAAGAACATTTAAAAAAAAAAAATCCTGAAAATATGAAGCAGTTTCGTGATGATGAAGTGCTGCCTGCGCAAGTGAAAATACAGTCCCTTGACGACTGTCTCAGCAAGTAGCTCCGTCCGCCTCCTAGTCGCCATTGGCCCAGCAAATGAGGTGCCGCAAGGTGAGAGATCGTTTGTACATCGGAATGATAGGAACCATCAGTGGTGTACAAAAACGCATTTTTTGTGACGCAACATGAAACTGCAAAAATATACAAAATGGATATAAAATAAATCACGCTCATCAGAGATGCTGATTATTAAATGCTTGTTTCGAACAAATTACCGTGATGTTTGCAGATTGCGTTTTGCGCCTCAAAATTGGGCTTGCTCTGCCCGACCAATCAGAGCATCAGAAAAAAAAGCTGACATTTTTGTGGGCTGGCTTGCTGGCCTGAGGCGAAACCGAAATCTGATTGGTTACGGAAACAGTCCCATTGCTAATAAAGGTTTAGCTACATCAGCCAAGACTAACGATTCTGCAGGCCCTGGATGCACTTAGCCCGAAATCTGATTGGACCCCCCCAAAAAAAATCTTAACATTCACATACTGTACACGTTGAAAAAGTAGTGAGAATGGATCACTTGAAAATACATGTAAATTTTATTTCTCCTCAAATAACTATTATTTATAGTCAATAGTCAAATAAAACTTTTTAAAGGCACTAAATGGGGAATTGGGTACTTAACCTGCACGGTACGGAGAGCCAAGCCAAAGCTATGGAATGTGAGTCAAGTCGTCTCTTATGCTTTTTGGCCAACAAAACCATACTTAACATATCGAATGTCTAAAACGAGCGGTCGTTGCAAATAGTTGGCCGTAATGTTTGATTTCCATGTGCGTGAAAGTGGACCTCAATGTGCCGCACGCGTGAGATTTATGGCCCCGTCGAGAGATGGTGAACGCTAAATCCAGGAGCTACCGAGGGTCCACCTGCACTAAAAATGTCGCCAAGCGCGCCTACAAACACAAGCGTCCACATACCGACGTGCGCACTATGTTCCGTAACACACACACACACACTATATTGTGGCCATCTGTAAGCAATCAAAGCTCATCATTTTTTTCTCCAGCCCCCCCGTATGTCCTTTATAATAATAATATATTTTTAAAAAAGAGCCTACTTCCATCCATCTGTAATGAGGGAAGGCATTATTAAGGCCTTTCTGCTTTGTAGTCATTAAGCCAAATAAATCCACAAACTTAAAGTCATAAAATATTGTGACTTGCAAGTGTGTTAAAAATGTTGCTTTGGTAGGGGTATCATGGGTAAACCCACAAAAAAAAAAAAAAGTCTGAGGAAGCCATGTCTGAAAAGACACATGAAGGCAGCAATTGTGGCTAGAAGTGACATTTGGTGGGGGGAATCAGTCCTTAAACCCCGAAGTGACATTTTGAGTTCTGACGCGACATTTTTTTTGGTGGGGGGGGGGGGGGTTCAGTCCTCAAACCCC
>CAAKHF010024095.1:0-37701 GCA_901007745.1 Hippocampus kuda | reverse complement strand
TAGCTGACAAGACCGTCAGGAGGAGACCCACAAAAAAATCTCCAGAGGCCATGTCTTAAAAAGAAATTTAAAAAAGACCGACAACAAAAACACTTGCGATTTCCCCTCAGGCACCTGAAATTTTTCGATCCACAAAAAAGTCTCAACAGAGCCATGCCCGTAAAGACAGATGAGTTATGCCATTGATAAGATAAGATAAGATAATCCTTTATTTGTCCCACACTGGGGAAATTTACAGCCTTCAGCAGCAAGATTGTAGGTAGAAAGAAGAGAAAAGTTTAAGAGAAAAGAAAACACAGTTCATTGGGATTTAAAACAACCGTTTTAGGGTCTGACTCACCATATTTCTTTCTTTTTTGTTGTTGTTGTTTTGTTTAATTTTATGACCAAAAATTTAGGAGAATTTTGTCTTAAGTTCATCCACAAAAACATTAATGGTTTATAGCCGAAAATACTTTTGTTTTGTTGACGCAGCCATTTTGACATTATTTTGGCTCTTTCCAGGGTTGCTTCAAACATTGACTTTTCCCTCGAGATTTTGTGTGATTGCTACCAAATTTGAACCTCGTGTACTAAACAGATAAAGTAACGTTAAATCAACCAATATTTTTGCGAGTGGGTGGACATTGGTGGTGACGTTTGATGACGGTAAATCCCAGTTTTATGGTGATCTGGAGGCGGAGGTCTTTTTTTTTTCCCTTCATTTTCCAAGGGGTGTTACAGAGCGAGAGCTACATTATCTGCAGGATACACACACTTGCGATGAATTCCTAAACGCATAGCCTGTCATGTTGGACCGACGTGATCCGCGTGTGTCATAGTTAATGGCGTCTTTCCGTGCTGTGATTGCAGCAGGTCGCCTGGTGTGAGAGGAGAAAGTTCCCGGAGCCGAGACGAGAGCAGAGGGCACAGAAGGAAGGCATCAGCACGCTCGCATGACGGTGAAAAAAAAAAAGACTGATCGGAGAGAAAATAACTTCCTGACTTGTTTTACACACACACACACATACACGCGCAAAACAGAAGAAAACGAAGCAGCGCCAAAATATTTGCACTTTCTCCTCCATGTTTGCATTTTGGTTTGCTTGTGGTGTTTCTGTCAAGAGTGGGATATATCTACAGTTATATGTAAAAGTCGTCATGTCACAAGTGGAGCATGTGCATAAAAGTTAGCAGTCAGCCGGCGAAAGTGCACATGGCTCTCAACTAGGGATGGGCATCATCTCGATTGTTTAAAAAAAAAAAAAGTCCAAGGATGAAGCGGCGCGGGGGTCGGAATTTGTGGTCTGCAAAAGACCGACACGACATTGTGACGTTTATGGGCATTGAAACGGGGGTTCGGAACATTCAGAGTGATTCTGATGTCTCATTAAAAAAAAAAAAAAAAATCTGAAGGAAATAATTTGTGTGAAGTCGCGTCTCGACAAAATGGAGGAAGATAAACATCACGTCAACGATTGGCACTGAAAATGATTTGGAACATTCGGAGACAGATTGCCATCCCGTTTGCGTCGGATCTCGTCTAGACGAAACCGAGTGCGCGTGATTTCCAATGCGGGCATCAAAAGAGAACTTTCGAACACTCACGGAGCTCTTCTCCCGCGTGATTAAACATACTGTAAAATCCCGTCAATAACACTCAAGAGGGTCGGCTATCGTTGTTGAAACAGGAGTTCAGAACATTTCGACTCTTCATTTTCTCCATGGTTGTCGAAAGAAATGCCGCGGATTGCCCATCCCTACTAGCAAGCGGTGAAGGAATGTTTGTTGTACATAGGAAACGGGGGCGCAATGAATTAGAATGAAACTGTGACTGCCGAAGTTGAGTTCATCAGCACGGAAATTTTAGCGGGATGGAACCCCTTGCACTGTAAAAAAAAAAAAGGGTTGCAAAGGGTATGGAACATTTCCGGAAACTTTGCCATAAATTTCCATGGGGAATTCGCCTGGGGAATCGAGCAGATGTTTCAAATCCGATACTTTCCACGTGGGAAGTCACCGGGAAGGTAATCACGACCAAGCATAACCGTAAACATTTTTTTGTTTTGTCAGGCATCCATCAAAAATAGACGCCGTTACGCTTGCAGTGTTGCCTTGAGATACGAGTGAGCCAACTAGAGGGTTTTTCCACATACGAGCCATCAGTCGGCCATTTTTTTTTCTTTGACTTGCTAGCATGAACTAAACTCACTTCACATTAAGCAGCAGTTTAGCAAATGTTACACAATTAATAAAAAAGAATGCTTCAAATTGTCACTCTCGGTTGGCGTGTACTGTATGTCGCACTTAACATGAAGAAAAAAAAATTCCACTGTACGTCAAGCAACGTCGCTTTACCTTATGTTCGCCTAGCTTAAAGCTAACATGCTAACCGTTAGCACCGATAGTCACTGTTTTAGAAGCATATTTCCGAATAACATATCTACATGTACATCTATTTTCCCCAAATAGATTTCATTTGTCAAACCATCAATTTGTGCCTCGTCCCTGTCGATTCCCACAAATTCATGTGACTTCCCGTGGAAAGTTTCCGACATTGAAAATTCCCGGAATTTTTCCAATCCCGACGGCAAGCAACCTTTCTAGAAACATTTGCGGTTTTTGACAGTGTGACATCGGACTTGCATTGTGGCGGGGCAGACTCTGCGTGGAGTAAGGATTCACTTCACTTGCTTAGCATGTTGTACCAACATGACGTTGGGATATCTTTTTTTTTTTTTTTTTTTTTTGTGTGGGGGTTGACATACGCTGGGTTACTTCTTATCAAACTCACTTGTCTGACTTCGAGTTAATTATGAGAAAATAATTCACGCGACTGTGATGTTACGGTTGAGCGATATGGTTTGAACATAAAATCTCTGATTTTGTTTCCACAAAAAAAAAAAAAAGATTTGTTCTGATTTATTTCAATCAGCCTCCCCCGTTCACAAAAACGCTGCCGTCGATGTTTCATGCCGTTTAGCTTTCAGTATGTCGTTTAACGGCCAATGGAAACAAGTTCTATCACGTTTTAGAAAAAATAAAAATGCAACACCGTATGTGATCTGATATCTACAGAAAAATAAATTCTAAACAAATCAACAATTAAAATTAACTCGCCCAGCGTATGCCCAATTTAGCTTTGGATAAAACGTAACGGGCGGCTAAATTTTGTCCCCAACATCAGGCATAGGCAAGTGGCGGCCGAAGTTTAGTCTGTGCTCCTCGTCCCCTCTGAGTGCATTTTGTCTGCGCAAGATGCATGAAGATCAATGTCCTTTGCTAACCGTTGTTGTAAATTTGAGTTCGTGTCAAAAAAACGACAATAAGAATAAAAACAAAACAAAAAATAAGCAACATTCTGTGAGTGTTTCATTACAACCAGTGCAAAAGTTTCAACTGGAGCTTGACACTCCCACCCCCCATTTCCCCCGCCTACTTGACTGTTGAAGATGTAGCGATGCCAGGAAATAATGGTGAGGTGACTAAACATGAGCAGTAAATGGAATACTATGTTTACATGCCTCAGTCCATTCATTTTGGCAGCCCCGCTCTGGTTAATCCTGCTTTTTGTACACAGCATGTGACGTTATGCAGATCGCAGTCCGTAAAATAAATATTTGAGTCTTTCGGTACAATATCAAAAGTCAACATGTTGATTGTTTTCCTGCATTTCTTTGTAATACATTGTGCTCAGAAGTGATCCTATCCATTGTATTGCGTATGAGAATAATATGATGCTGGAAGCCCAAAATGAACAAAAACAATTTGAGGGTTTTCCCAGACTCGGAAAACAACAAATTTTGCAGGCATCATGATGAACCCATATGAAATAGCCTGTAGCACCTAACTAGAATCTTTAAAAGCGAAAAGACATGCCCTGAAGCCAGTTTCCCTTGTGAACACGGAATTTGGCAGGCTTGTCTATCACAAGTAGACTCAGGAGAAAAAAAAAAAAACATCTCCGGAAAATACGCCCGATAAAACACAAGAAGACTGCCGTTTTGGTTAGAAGCCAACATTTTGACATTTGCTAGCTAGTCCGTTTACCTGAGCAACATGGAATTTGGTCGGCATGTCTATAATGAGTTGACCCACCAAAAATCTTCAAGAAAACATGCCCAGAAACACTCAAATCTATTATGGTCAGTCCCTAGACAACATGTCTATTGATGAGTAAATCCACCCAAAAAAAAAAATCTCACAAATCCTTGCAGGAAAAGCCGCAGGCAATCTGACATCAATTTAATCATTGAATTAACTTGTGGATTATTTTGTCGATTATCCACAAAAAAACAACAAAAAAAAGTTTTCATTTTTATCCCTTCATTGAAAAATTGGATTGATTAATTTTATCAGCGGTTAGTTGTCCATTTATCGTTGTACCTCTAGTTTTAAGGGGCCGTTTTAGAATCATTTTGGCCATTTCCAAGGCTCCTCCAAATACAAAAAAATCGGAGAGATTTTTGCCTGATTTCATTGACCATACGGGACTTGCATCTTGACTTACTACCCGTATCCGTCTGCTCATGCGGTACCAGGTGTCTTGATTGTTTGAAGCTGACATGCAATTAAAAGGTGCACCCTCACAATCAACACTAATAGCTTCCATGTGTGCAGTGATGGAAAAAAAAAAAAACTCGACGACAAAGACACTCTCTGTTTTCGATGCAACGTACAGATGAGCCCTCAAAGGTGTGGATGTTGCCGGCGCGTGTTGGCGGGCGGGACGGCACTTAGGCGGGCTTTTGGGGGGGTGAGTTCATTTCACCGATGAAATTGGAGCCGCGGGGCATCTGCTGCACATCTGGCTCATCCGCGGACACATGTGGCGCATTTGACTCGCGGTGTGAAGTTCAAACGAGTTTCGTCGTGACACATGCACTCGCGCCGTGTGGATTTCACAGGTGGCGACTGGAATTGGGGCTCGTGACCCGATGTCAAGTCGAGTCTGTTTTATTGATCTCGCGTCAATTCACAACAGAAGTTCCAGGCACTTGACAAAGGGAGCAGGTTAAGAAACATCGCCGCTGGTCAGAGGAATTCTCGCATCTCCCAAAATTGGCACTTTTTGGAATATGCTAATCTTGCTTGAGTTCCCAAACAGCATCGTTCAAATTGGTACCTCATTTTGCGATCTTATACAGTTGTACATCAACACAACACGACCTCAAAATCATGTTCAATTTTTCAAAAATCTTACAGCCGTGTTAAGCTAATATTGTGTATTATTTTATGTTGTACAATTTTTGTTGTTTTTATTTTTAGCAGCTTTTCCAGTATTATTTATGGGTTTTTTTTTTTTTTTTTTACTACTGACGCCCAAAGTCAGCTGGGACGGCCTCGTGTGCACTGAAACACTTAAAACCACATGACACACCATAAAGAGTAATTGGAAAGGACCATTAACGCTGCTTGGGGGTCAGGGTCGGTTTGAACCTGCCCCCAGAGGGGTGAAGGAGTTGCTGTGGCCTGGGTGAGGTCAAAGTTCATGTGCCAGACGCACATCCACAGCGCAAACCCGGGCCTGTTTGTGCTTACGCCGTTCTTCACTTTTTAAAGAAACCGTTACGGATGACGCTGAATAAATCTGGCTCAAGGTTTGAAAGGAAGGTTTCAAGACTGCGATAGCGCTTCCCCTTATATGTCCTCTGTGCTTCTGCTCTCATTTCTTCTGTATTTTTTTTCTGTATGTCCCAGTTTATGTCCTGTGCTCTTTGCCTTTGATTTGACTTGCTTTCTCTACACCTCCTTAAGTCAGGACCAGACCTCCAAATTTGACAGCGAGCATTCGCTAGTTAGCATTAGCCTCTCATGTGTTCACTCCACTCATTCCAATGTCAGCGTTTTCATTTCCTAGAAAGGTACCGGTCACGAATAATCCTCATGTAGTCGACATCGTCGCATCGATGCAGCAAAACCAAACGACCTAGCACGTGTCCAAAAGGCCTCGGGGATCCGTCCGCAAACGCTCCACCAAAGTTGCAGCGGGACAAGTGAGCTGCTCCCGGGCCAGCCCCTAAAACGTGTGTCGGATCAGCCGTTACATGACAAGCTTTGCAGGGGGCCCGCGGCTGTTATTTTTTCAGGCCGGCCACAAATTCAGCGACTGCATGCGACTTCATCACGAGACTAACTGGTCCGGTAGGTGTGTGTTTGCGTGTCTTTGTATACTTGTGTGTGTGTGTGTGTGTGCGCACGGTTCCAGGATTGGAGCCCTCAGCCAAGAACACTCTTGCACTTGAATCGCATGGGATGAGGATGCCATTGGGTCGGCGATGATAAATGATAGAGTGGAAACATCGTAAAAACACTCTTGTGATTACTTCGGACAAGATTTTCTTCAGCAGCGCTGGTGAGTATCTGGAATATTCATGTATTTTATGTTAAGCACTTTCTATGAGTCATATTTTTCTGCGTTGGGTTATAATTCCAGGGCCATTATGGGAAAAGAAGAATAATAACCGCTTTCATGCACCCTGTAACCAGATAACATGATAAGCTGTCTACTGTGGTAACCGCCGTCCCTGAAAGGGATAGTCACGATTATTTTAGATTGAGATTGAAATCACAATGAATTAAACGATTTTTCATTCATTTCAAAACTGAGTATTGTGCGACTAAAACGCAACAATTCCACAAACTACCGTCATAGTTGCATGGCCATTCATCCCTGCACTTGAAGGCTTTATTCTTAAACAACTTGATTCTTTTGGGCTAACCTGGGACCTTCGTGGATGCTATTTCAAGGGTCATTCCAGAATCGGAGGACATTTTGGCTTCAGTATTCTTACTGAAAACAAACAAAAAAAAAAAACCGAACTTAATTTTTCTGATTTTCTGCTCCATATTCTTTAACCAAAGGCCCTTTATTTTTTTATTACATGATTTATTCGTTTACAATACCTGTCATTGTAATCACGGTAATAGGGTTGCAAACCCGAATGAATGTTAGCTTTCTCTTCAGAGTAGAAGCTAGCTTTTAAGCTAGCTGCTACTGCAGCCCTAGAGGACAAATTTACTTAAGCAAATGAGGAAATAAAATAATCACCTTATTCTGTTAATATGCAGAACAGGCTTGCGTGAGGTAGAGTGAGGCATTTTATAAAAAAAATGTGAAATAGAAGAGAGGCCATACTGTACCTTTGCTCTATCCGTTCTTTTGGAAAACTGTTGAATGATGTCAAGTCCAGCACGTCATGTGATTAAGAATACATTACAATCATTGCAATTGAAAAAACAAAACAAATACCAGCTGTTCCTGTGCGTTTGGAGGAGAGCAGAATTTGCGATTGGATTTCCGTTAATATAACAAATTTTTCACAGATGGGTAAAAATTTCACCTTTTGTGTTGTGTTCTTTTACCTTGTGTGCACGTGGTTCCACATTGTCTGTGTGTGAATATTTATCTGAAGCACGAGCACGACCAAAGTCGATGCTAATTTCCTGTTAGCATTTAAATGGGATTCTCCATTGACTTTAGCATTCGCACAAGTGATGTTTTAAGTTTCGCTTCGTCGGCCGGGCCTACTTTACTGGATTAAGGTGACTGACGTAGGGGTTCAAGACCAGGTTCAGATTTCAGGTCAACGTAAATGTTTTAAGACTGACTGAGGTGGTGGGGGTCTCGAGTCTGGGGTAAGATTTCTGGTCAGCATTTGTGTTTTAAGACTGGGTTAGTTACTCAAGACTGTTTGGGGTTTTAACCTAAGGTTAGCATTTAAAATGAGGGTTTCAGGTCTGGGGCAAAGGCTTTGAAAAAGTTTGAGTTTCAAAGGAGGGTTTCAAGCTAGAGTTATAGTTTAATCCTGGGGGTGGGTTCAGGTTTCAAATTATGGTTTCGAGACTGGGTTCGGGTTTCAAATTGGTTTGAGACCTGGGCGACCAAAGTAATGTTTCAGGCCAAAGTTAGTTTTTCAAGATGGACCTGGTGTTCCAAGTTTAGTCCTGTAGACTTGTTTTCCGTCTCAAGTGTGGGTCAAGGTTTCAAAGCAGGGTTAGAGTTGGTCGATACAGTTTGCTTGCACCAGGGTCCCGAGGCTTGTTCCCTGCTGGATGGACCTCGTTTCAACGGCAACGGTCATCTTGTGTTTGTTTCTGTTTCTCCGCAGTAGATAAATGCATTGTGATCACCCGGCGGGAGACGAACCTCATCTGAAGCTGACAAATGGCCCCACAGGAGGTTTGTGTTGTCGTCTTCTTCTCCAGCCACCCTCTCAACACGTGAGAGCAGAACACTAACACTTCCTTGATGTAAATAGGAGTCAATATGTTAGCACGGTGCGAAAATACTCGACGCCACCTTTTCACCTCCAAGACCGTCCATACTGTCATGGACTTCACTACTATGTGCATAACAGGGGCCGTGGTCCTCAACCCTTAACTCCGCCTTGAAACCCCAATTTGACTGTCATCTGAAACACTTTAACCTCATATTAATCTCTAACCCACTTTTGAAACCTTGATGAAAAACCCAAACTCAGGGTTGAAACCTTGATAAGAAGCCTAACCCAGGGGTGTCACACTCATTTTTATCGTGGCCCACATTTTGAGTACCATTTCCATAGGAAGGCCATTATGACTGGAAGCCTATTAAAAAAAAAAACGGTTAATTCAACTGTTCTTTAAGTTCCTGTCATGAGGGGTTTAGTAACAAGAAAATGCTCCCACTACAGTATCTCTCTTATTTATTCCATATAAGAATTTTACATTTTGGTCACGATTTTAGCAAGCATCATGGAAGTTGACATGTTTGATTTGCTTTCGCGGGCCGCATGAAATGATGTGGTGAGCCAGATCTGGCCCCCCGGGCCTTGAGTTTGACACCTGTGGCCTAACCGATGCTATATACCCTAATTTGAAGTTATCTCTTTTCCTGAAACCCTGTCTTGAATCCATAAATTGAAATCCCTACCTTTGCATTGCAACCTCAACACTTCCTTGACAACCCAATTCAAAACCGTAATCCAGACCCGAACACCAGCGCTGGTAGCGCTCATCGACCGACGTATGCTCGTCATCCTTTTTACCGTCTGTTTCAGTGCCACCTGACGGCCTTAGTCGTGATCTCGGTCGTGGTGGCGATTCTGGGCTCGTTGCAGGTGGGCTACCACACGGGGAACGTCAACGCCCCCGCTAAGGTAAAACAGACCCACCGATTAGCGAACGGCTTTTCTGGAACAAATGACACCCTGTCTGCTGTTTAGATCATCGAGGAGTTCTTCAACCAGACGTGGAGGCACCGATATAACGAAACCATGCCAGACGAGAGCCTCACCCTGCTGTGGTCCCTCTCTGTCAGCATCAAGGACTTTGGAGCTCTCCTGGGCTGCCTGGGTGTCAAATTCGTGGCTGACAATTTTGGACGGTGAGGATGAAAAGTTGAGGCTGCACCGAGGGGAGGAGAGCCAATTTCCCAAGGCAGTGAAAAGACCTTAAACGCCATCCCTAATAAGCGAGTCTATATGTGATGTTTTACATACGGTACGTCAATTGAATCCCCGCCTTGGCCCCTCCAGACGCAACTCCATCCTGATCGTCAACTGCCTGTCGGTGGTGGGGGCAACCCTGATGGTCGTGTCCAAAGTCAGCGAATCCTTTGAGACTCTGATCCTGGGCAGGCTGCTTTTCGGTCTCTTCTGCGGCCTGGTGATGAGCCTCAACCCGCTGTACATCCAGGAGGTGTCGCCCACCCTGCTGAGGGGCGCTTTCGCCACCCTCAACCAGGTGGCCTTCGCTTCTGGAATCCTGCTCGGCATGGTGAGGCGGACACCAAAGCGCTGTTGCCGAAGAGATTTCGATGAGGGCTTCAAGGTTCCTTGGCCCCGTGACAGGTGTCGGGACTGGAGACCATGCTGGGCACCAAAGAACTTTGGCCCATGATGATGTCCCTGTCCCTGATCCCGGCACTGGTGCAGTACCTCGTCATGCCTTTCTGCCCCGAGAGCCCTCGCTACCTGCTCATCAACAAGGGGCAGGAGGACGAGGCCGACGCTGGTAGGACAACCCTGACTTTTAGCTCTATTCTTCACTTGAAAGCCCAATCCTGCCTTTCAAAACCTTACCCAGCTTCAAACCATCATTTTATCAAATTTAAAACTCTTCACACCCTATTTTGAAACTGTAACCCGGGCTTCAAGCTCTATATTGAACGCCTAACTGTTGGTTGGGAACCCTAACACATATTTGAAACCATAACCCCAGTTTAACCTATTTCTCAGGGTTAGCTTCAAAACTTAAAAGCCCAAACTCAGTTTGAAAAACCTCATTTGAAGCCCTAACTGTGGCTTGGAGCCATAATTTGAAACATTAACTCTAGTTTGAAACCCTAACTCAGGCAGGCTTGAAACCATAATTTGAAACCATGACCCTAGTTAAAAAAACACCTAACATTAGCCTGAAGCACTCAATTTAAACCAATAACCCTAATTTGAAACACTAACACAGAATTGAAACCACATTTTGAAACCATAATCCTATTTTGAAACCCTAACCTTTGCTTGAAACCCCAACCCATTTTTAGAACCCAAAATTTGAAACCCTTGCCTTATCGTGAATCACAGATTTAAACCCTACTGCTGGGTTGCACCCATAATTTCAAACCTTGGACCGAAGCAAACCCAGTCTTGAAACCATAACTTGAAATAAACCACAACCCTAATCTGAAATCCCACCCCAGGCTTGAAACCCTAACTTGACACCCTCAACATTGTTTGAAACATTAACCTTGGCTTCAAGCATAACTCGAAAACCTTTTCCTGGTTTGAAACCGTAACTATCTCTTGAAATTCTATCATTTAAAAACTAAAATTTAAAACCATGAACCTCGTTTGAAAGGCCGGCCTTTGTTTGAAACCCATTTGCAGTGTGGGCCGCGACGCAATCTGGAAACCGAAGAGCGGCAAGTACAAAAGCACACAAAACACAACGTTGTTGTTTTTTCCTCACAAGAACCGTTAACAGTTCATTGTCAGTCGGCACTTCGGAAAGCATTCACAGTCCGAGCGCCCCTCTGCCCGTTTGAAACATTGATCTAAATTTTCCAACCATAAACATCAATTCAATCGTGAACCCTGTCGGATACATCACAAAAAGTTGTACTCGAGAGCGCAAAACCCGGACACCGAACAGTCGCCTTTATTCTGGTAGAGGAGCTAATTCCAATGTGACCGTCCCGCAGCCCTGCTCAGACTGCGAGGATGTCCCGAGCCGGTGCAGGCCGAGCTGGAGGAGATGAAAGCTGAGGCGGCGCATATTCAGGCGTCCGTCGGCGTCTTGGATTTTTTCCGGAAGCGAAGCTACAGGCGGCCGATCATCATCGTCCTCTGCGTCAACTTGGGCAGCCAGCTGTCGGGATTCAACGCGGTAATCGCTAAAAATGAGGCACAACGCTTCCAAGTTGACACCAATCAAACACCATAACCGTTGTTTGAAACCTTAATTTCAAACCCTAATTGCAGTTTCAAATATGAGTTGGAAACTAACCTAGGCTGGAAACTCTAAATTGGAAGCTTAACCCAAGTTGAAAAGCCTTAATTCAACTCCTAACTTTTGTCTGAGACATCAACCCTGAAACCCTAATTTGAAACCCTAACCCAAGTTTAAAATCCAAACCTGATGTGAAACGTTAACCCCAAGCTTGAAACCCGAACTTGGAGCCCTACCCCAAGCTTCAAAGCCAAAACTGACACAGTAACTTTTTAAACCCCAACCCTGGCTTGAAACCATAATTTGAACCCTAACCCTTGCCAGAAACCATGACCCTCATTTACAATCTAAAGTTTATTTAAAACCCTAACCAGAATTAGAAACCCTAACCTTTCGATACAAATTAAAATCATGCTAGAAAGCCTCAATTGAAACCCAAACTTTTGGTTGAAAAGCTTGATAGCCGAACTTGAAAAGACCAGAAAGCCAAATTTTAAACTCTAACCCTTGTTTGCAGCCTTAACCCAAACTACCAAGCCTGAATTGATATGGTCACTTTAAAAAAAAACCCAAAAAAAACCTTCACCTGAGTTTGACAGACTAACTTGTAACAACCAGACTATATTTTTAAAACCCAAACCCAAGCCTTTGTTTGAAACCCAAACGCCTATTTTGAGAACCTAAATTGAAACTACGTGTTGCAGATCATCAATTATTCCACCAGAATGTTCCAGGCTAATTTCGAGGAGGCCAAGTACCTGACTCTGGGCGTTGGCGCCGTCAACGTGATCTTCACTTTGGTGGCAGTGAGTCCGCGTTGTCACATCGCCACAATCGCATCCGGTTCCTTTTCGTCACCTTCTTTTTCCACCTTCAGTTCTTCCTGATGGAAAGGGCAGGGCGGCGGCGACTGCTCCTGATGGGCTTCATCATCATCGCCACCTGCAACCTCCTGATGACCGTCATCGATTCACTGGTGGTAAGCTTCACTCTTTGCTCATGAAACAGTTACACAGTGTACTGCCTTCATTTCCCTCAAGGGATGTAGCAAGTATGAAGAAAAAAAAAAAAAATCAAATACAGTCCAGCACAACCAAACCGTATTTATTACAGTAGATATAAGGTGACTATTTTGGTTTTCGGATATTTTACAGAAAACTGTATCCAATGAGTGAGTATTTGGACAAAATAAATATACTTATGTATGTGTATATATATATATATATATATATATATATATATATATATATATATATATATATATATATATATATATATATATATATATATATATATATATATATATATATATTCTTCGTTCGGCTCGAGAGGCGTTCAAAGTCCCCCCTCCGAAAAATGTAACTTCAATGGCACCAAGAAAATCGAAAATAATGCACCTAAACAGAAAAGCTAGCAAGAAAACCACAAAATAAATTCTATGGGGCTGTTCATGAACACACAACAAAGGAAATTTTCTTTTAACATCAACGTAGACAATTCTGAACTAGTTCAGTCTCCTACACTTGGAGAGACGCACGCCAATTGGAAAAAAAAGTAGGCTGTGAGCCACCGAAAAAGCTTTGCTTTTGTGTCCTTTTCGGCGCAGCAAACGGTACCCGAGCTGGGGAGCTTTCAGGTCCTGCTGGTGTTCTCCCTGATCTCGGCCTATGAGCTCGGGCCGGGCCCCATCTCCTGGTTCATCGCGGGCGAGCTGTTCGACCAGCCCGGCAGGTCCATCGGCATGGCCTTCGCCAGCATGCTCAACTGGGGAGGGAAGTTCCTCCTGGCGCTGCTCTTTCCTCCCATATACGTGAGTGTCCAGTCCACGTCCCCTTGGGCGGGGATTCTTGTCCCTTTTGGCCACTTGAGCGTTTGTTCCTTGGACGCAGAAAGTCATCGGCGGCTTCTCTTACCTCCTCTTCATGGCCATGGCTCTGATGGGCTTTGCCTTCACCTGGTTTCGGGTTCCCGAGACCAAGGGCCGCACTTTCGACGAGATCGCCGAGGAGTTCCGGGGGGCGGAAAACCTCCCTTTGCACAATAAGAATGGATTCAACACCTTCCCCTAAAGCGAACCGTTGCTGTACAGTATGTCTACGTATGATCGGGAAAAAAAATGGTCGTCTCACCATAGGTGTACTCAGTTGTTTTTGCAACTATCCCCAAATGTCACCTCGCCCCACTGGACGTACGAGAAGCCAGGAGGTGCACCGAGGAACTCATTAAAGACTCAAAAACCGATAACTGGAACTTTCATGCTCCTTTATCTCAATAGCATGGACACATTGCTACCTGGTGGGCAGAAGTAAGCGCTTGAAAACACCATGCGACACTCATTGGTAGTTTTGAAATCTTTTTGGAGCACCCAAGAGCTTGCTTTGCCCCAACCAAAAATCAATTAGTCAGCGCAAAGCACTGATTAAAAAAAAAAAAAAATGACGACAATGACGTTGCAGAATAACTCCAAAGTGAGGTGACGAGAAGAACTGATGACATGTTTAGCATTTGAATCTTTAACAGATGGCGCGGCATGATGAAACATTTTGGATGGGTTTAACGTGTCAATGATGAATGGACGACAAAAAGTAGGAAAGAGACACTGAAATGGGAAAGGCAAAGAAGGGACACAACAAAGTGACATAAAGAAGTGACAGAACCAAATAGACACACACTGAAGCGTCACAAGTGGAGTCTGACTCGTATGGAAATTATCGCAATACTTATGAATACTGGGGCTAAAAATAAATAAATAAAGGTGGTATCTGATCTATTGACCAATAACTGGTATATTAGCCAGTTGATGAAATAGGAACAACGATACAGTACATTATACGCAAAATCGACATAAACGTCAATTCTTATTACACCCAAAGTATGATTAAAGAAGGGAGCATGATTAAATTGAAATGAGGAACTTCAATTAGCGTCAGATTTTAGACAACGCTGGACAGTAATTAACAGATACACCAATTTGATCTCACACGAACATGAACACTGCACTTAAATATTGGAAAATGAAAAAACAAAAGGGCACCTAAGTGACTCAATCAGAATGTATTTCACACAAAAGTTGGGTAAATGTTGTCTCTTAATACTGTCAATGTTTAAAAAATAAAATAGTTCAACAGAATTAGTTGAGAATTGGTGCTTGATTCTTTCGCAAACCACTAGAGGGAGCCCGTAGGCCACACTTTGAGAATCACTTGCTTGAAAGGGGAAATCATCTCCCAAATTTTATTTGCATTATATTCTACGCGGCCCCACTAAACATGCTATTCTGATTAATATTGTTTTAAGCAGCAAAATCCACCCATTCTTTTCTTAATTTCTTTTAGTGTTTCTTAAAGCCAGAGAGTTGGCGTTTGAAATGACGTTAGTTTTGTGTCAGATGTGAAAAGTTCAAAACAACGTACAAGTTCTGACTTTTTTTTTTTTTTTTTTTTGCTTTGATTTCATTTGCAAGCGCTGTACGATGGCAGTGAAGTCAACAATTAGCAGCACATGGGCGAAACGTGAAGTTCTTCAAAAACAGAGGCCTCAAGCTGTTTGTTGCCACTTCAAACCGAAGTTTATTGTTCCACTAAACATGAATCTACGAGAATTACACTTTGTGTATTTCAAACAACCACGCACCTTAGCCTTCCGTCCACTAGCTTAAGCCTGATGTTAAATAGTGACTGTTCTATAACCCTAAAGATTGAACTGTTCTGCTGACGTCATTCTCAAAGTGTGTGCATGGCTAGCTAGCTAGCTAACGATACTCTGTAGTGGTAGAAATCGGCCCAGGAATAGCGGGACTTGTGCCAGATTCGAAAGTGTGTAACGTTTTATCCCCCCCCACCCCCTCCAAAAAAAAAAAAAAAATTGGAAAACAAATAGTGAAAAATTGTTTAAAACTATACCTCTACAATTTGTTGTTGTTGTTTATTGTTTATTGAACATATAAAATATACAATACAGCAATAAAATTGTAAAAAAGGAAAAAATAGTCATCACAACTATATGTTCAAAGGAGAAGTACACAGCTCTCCGTCTTTGCATGTATCTTCTAACATCGATATTGCGAGACTAATAAAGGTTTTCTTAATATTGAGACACTAAAGGGTCATTAAAATGTATTGCACATCATTTGACCAACACCTGTACTTTAATAAAGGTTTAAAAACAGACGTTCAAAAATAAACATAAATTTAAGAAATTTAACACCACCCAACAAAAACCTTCAATGATTCTTTCACCTGCCACTAGTGGGTGCCCGTGTACCACATTTTGAGAATGACCGTTTTACACCAAAAGTCAAGGAGCATTCTGGGTATACCGTTAGTCTTGATAAATGGAAATCTGTTTCACCTCTTCCGGAAATCCAACTGCATCTTGAAGAACCGGACCGGCAAAGTGGAGCTCTCACAGTCCAAACGATTATGATCGTGACGGTGCTCGTCCTCATCCTGCTGCAGACCACGGGTGAGGAATCGGGAACATCCGGGAGAAAAACCACACGGCGTGGCTTTAACACCCTGTGTGTGCTTTTCCCACAGCAGTGGCATCAGACGCTGTAACGGTGCACCAAACACCGCCGTACCTCATGAAGAAAGTCGGGGACCACACCGATGAACTGAGCTGCTCGCACAGCATCACTGATTACGATATTATCCTTTGGTACAAACAAGATCGAGATGGTGCTATGGAGCTTTTGGGCTACCTCAATCAAAAGTTCCCTGCGGTCGAGGACCACTGGGAAGGGAAGTTTAAATTTAGCGGAGACGCCCGCCAACAGTCCGACCTGATCATCACCGACTTGCGCATCAATGACAGCGCGGTGTACTTCTGCGCAGCTAGCACGGTGCTGCATCTTGGCCCTCCAGCCGTCACAAAACAGGCAACCCTCGCTTATCTGAGTTTTAATATCAAAACCAACACCTGTGGCATCGGGCTCCGCCGCAGGCATTGTCAAGTCTCACGTTGGTTTCACAAAGGCAAAACGGCATCCAAACGCAGGATACAAAAGCACAACCAAGTCAATCGAAACAAACTAATGGGTGATGGGAAACGGAATCATCTTCATCGGCCAAGTATGTTGTTGAACCGCAAAGTATTTGTTTCCAGTGTATAATCTCAAAGTCATACGACAAACATTTCCTTTGAAAATAACGATGATTCCATTTTGGGGGGAAAAAAAATGTAATCAGTTATCAAAAAATAATTATTGATTAATGTGATCATTGATAAGTTGGCAATTCATTGATTAATCGTGGCACCTGTATAAATGAATGGCATTTCCATTCATTACAATGGAAAAAGGTGATTTGAGACACGAGTCTCTGGCCACCGGGACCAAATTAAATTCGTATCTCAATGCGGCACTGCTCTCAAAATTTTCATCTGTGAAATTTCTGCTATTCGCAACAGGTCTTGCTTGATCTCCACGAAGATTGAGGTTCCGCTGAACGATCAAAATGGTCTTGATCGGCCTCGACCAACAGGGGGCGGCAAAGCACCCGGCAGCGATGGATTCGCCCCAAACTCTCAAAGACAGTGTGAATGATGGAGTGGTCTCCAGTGTTCTAATGAGCTGGTTTCAGACCGTGACTCAATCGAACCGCTGGTGGTTTCTCGTCCAAATTCCTGCAATCGACACCACCACCATGTCCACCACCCTGATTGGACTTCTTCTCATCTTGCTTCCAAGTAACCCAATTGTCAAAGATGACTAATTGCTCCAGTTCAATAAGTAGTTGACACGGTGTTTGACCCACAGGTCGATTGACGGGCGTACGCTTTGATCTGCCGGGGCCCAAAATAGTCCACGTGGCATCCCGAGTGGACTTCAAGTGCAGCCATGACGACAAAAGGCAGGACATCATGCTGTGGTACCGCCAGAGCAAAGGTCGCCGGCCCATCGAGCTAGTCGGGTTCAGCCACGTGGGTAACGAGCCTTTCTACGAGCGGAACGACACCCGGCTGGAAATAAGCCGTGCGGACACACAGAGAGGCTCTCTCAGCATTGGCTCTGTCAGAGCGTCAGACACAGGTGTGTACTTTTGCGCAACCAGCACACGGTGACACGGGAGGATGGCGAGGTGCTCTCAAAACCCTTGTCATCAGCAGGCGCTTTAAACGCAGCGAGCATGTCAGTCAGGAGAGCGCAGACCTCCTCCAAGGCACAAGTGTTGTCCAACCGTCTGTTCAGGAGCACTTCTTGGTTTATGGACAACACACGGGTCTTGCCAGTTGGAACCTAGATTAGTTTCACGATTGCTTTTGTAAAATCGACACGACAGTGATCCCTCACTTATCACAGTTAATAGGGACCAGAACCGGCCGTGATAAGTGAAAAACCGCCATGTAGGGTTTAAATCTTTGATTAGAAAACCTTTGATTAGAAAAACTAGAAAACTGTACAGTAATTGTCATTCATCAGTACTGCCTTCTAAGTGGGACTTGTGTTGATGGCATAGAAGGCGGCCCTCGTTTTATGCTCTGACGGTGTCGCCGCCGTTAGCCCCCAGCTATCTCCTGGCCAGCTATCGTCGCGCAACCGATGCGTCATATGATGAGACAATTAATCGAGATTGAGGCGGAGTAAACAAAGGGCGAAGTGGTGCTGCTGTGGGACGCGCCCATTCTCTCTCTCTCTCTCTCTCTCTCTCGCTCTCTCTCTCTCGCTCTCTCTCTCTCTCTCTAAATGGTTTTTGAAACCCCAAAGTTGTGTTAATCAAATACAGTGGACTCCCGTTATTCGTTTTACAGGACAATCATGGTGGTTTAAAAAAAAACACATTGAAATAAATTCCATGAATAAATAACGGCAGTGCTCACGCATGTTTCCAAGCTAGCTTCAGTAAGACTCTTGTCTCTGATGGACTACCAAGATTGAAAACAGTCTTTTAAAGTTCACAAAATGGGCCACCAAAGGTCATTGAACATTCAAAATTGTACAAAGTAGGACCATTTGTTGCTTTCAACACAAACCGAAACACGTTAGCTTCTGACTGAATGATCTTGAATGTGAAAAATCACGTACGTTAGCCGAATGGAAGCCTTTTCTTTGAGGGTTTCCAAACAACAGTTTGTTTCATTGTGCACTCCAAATTATCTTTGGTGTTTCCAAAAATGTGAATGGTTGGTTCAGTGAAGATTTTTTTAGTTGTCTTTGATGCTTTCGAAAACCTCTGCGAGATTCATTCCAAATTTGCAATGATTTGGAAGATGGGTGCATATTTTAGTTTGTAGAATTCCATTTCCAACAACACCTGTTGTGTGAAAATGGACCCAGTAGTATCTAAAGGTTTCAAAGGAATTTTTTTGTCCAACAAATTAAAATTCAGCGGGCTGCAGCTGCCAAGCTTCAATTGAACTAAAATTTGAGACTTTGCGTTGTGTTATAACACTCAACAAGTGCAGCAAATTTTATTCAAATCAAAATCCGCTGAGTGATACGGCATGGAATGACCCCACTTGGGAAGCTTTCTGAGCTTCTTTACAGGCGGGCGTGACCCGACTCAACGCTCTCACGCGTCTCCAGATGAGGCGCCGAGATACGATCTGTTTTGTGGCTGCAGAAAGCTGGGCTAGAACACGCTGTGTTTTTGTGCAAAGCGCTAACACTGTGGGTTCAGGGTAACACAGTGGTACACGCTCGTAGAGGGGCTGTACAAAAACCTCCCTGCCTTACCTCGGCGTGACAAATCGACCTTTTTTAATCAGCTTTATATTTTTGCTTGTACAGATTGTGGACATTTGTTTTACTTTTGCAGATGAACAAAACGTGGACCTCGCAACGCTTCTTTTTGGGCCCTTTTAAGGTGTTTTCATCCTCTAGCTAGTCGGCTTTGCACCTGCCAATTTGGAGCCTTTTTTTGCAGCTTTGGGTTGAAGTGTAACAGCAGCAGCAGTTATAGGTACTCGAGGGGTGTGGACGTAAAAGGTAAGGTACTTTTTGAGAGTTTTTTTGGGTGGGGGTCGGTTTAATCATGCAAGGCAGGTGTCACAAATGTCATGCTGCTCAGTGAAACGAGCTTGAGGCTCTCAAAGTGTTTCGACTGAGACAAAATGGCTGCTGCAAGATGTGTAACTTTTAACTAAAGTTTAGGGGGGCGAGGGAAGCATTTGGCTTCGAGTGGGATCGCCGTGTACTACACTCGGCCTGCTTTCTTTGGACCAGGGACCAGGCTTACAGTTTCAGGTATATACATCTGCTTTTAAGTAGAAAGCCATCATGCTTTCAGTGTCGGGCACACGTGTCGAAAAGAAAATTTCAACTTTCGAAGATTTTCTGAAGAGGGCAAAACATGAGCATATTTGGCATATACGATGTTGCTCATTTGACCGCGTGTTATCCCAGCGGTTAAAATTCAATCCATAATATTGGGTGTAAAATCCAGTGCAGCTACGTCGTTTACTCGCTTCCACCCTGGCCGATTTGGCGCAAGGCACGCGAGTACTGTGCCACCAGAGCTTCGGAGCTTTGCTTTGACAGTGGAGCAATACTAAGCGTGCTAGGTAAGAAATGCTGTTTTTTTTTTTTTAATTGTTAATGTGCAGTTATTGCAATTGTCCGCGTTCAGAAGCTAAATCTGGGAATAAGAGCGTGTCACAAAAAGTCTAGTCATGGGAAATTAATGAATGGCATCATTCAAAGTCCACGTTGAGCCTTTGGAGGAGTTTTAGTAGCAGGGTAATATCAACGTGCCGAGGAACCGAAGCTTTCTTCGGACCAGGAACGAAATTGACCGTCATAGGTAAGAAGAAAACGACACGATAAAAAATGACAACGCTTCTCTTTTAGGCATTCGGTCCCTTGTCGATATGATGAATGCAGGCGCTCTTCCTGCTGTCGATAATGGAACTACTGTACTGTTGCGTTAGTTGGTGTAAAACTGGCCGGTACTCTCTTGTGAAATTAGCGGAAAATGTTACGTGGGGGCAGCTTCGAGTAAAGACAACACTCATCACAGTTAGGAATGCTCAAGAAACACTGTGCTATAGTCGATCAATTTTGTTTGGCAGCAGGATCACTCTGGTCTTATTTTTTGTGAAGTGAACGCCGCTGCTCAAGAAGATAGTTGAAGTTCATTTGAAGTTAGCACAGTTTATTTTAAATCCCATGTTCAGGCATGCTCCAAGCAAAAAAAAAAAAAAAAAGTGTGAACCAACAGAAATTCTCTTGCGAATCAATGTAGGGTTCAAAAAAGCCTTTACACATTGGAAAGAGAACTCACTTCTATTTCCGATCAACACAAAGTAAATTCACCGCGCCAAACTAAAGTTTGATTAAAAACTCAATAAACGGTAAAAAGGGTCAAACCAAACCTGAGTGTCTTAAAGGGTTGAGTTTGGCTACCAAAAGTGAAAACGCGCTTAAAATGTTAACCAGACCCCCCCACCAAAAAAAAAAAACATTCTGAAAAAGGGTAATTTAAGTTTGTAGTTGATTCTGTTTCTCATCCACGTCAAGGCTGTGGGTCAATTGTTGGGAGTTTGGTCTTTCACGCTGGAAACCAAACTTTTCAACCAGCTTCTACCCGCACATAAATGGCCAACAACAAAAAAAAAAGCCAAATTTAGAGTCACCCATTTGTTGATGACTGGAGTTTGATAGCTAAATTTTTTAGGAGGAAACAGTGGTTGAAAGTGCCAAAATGTTCCGATAATGTCCGCTTCAAAATAATAACAGACTTCTTGTCACCTGTCGAGCGAGCATGGCTTGGTGAGACTTTTTTTGTGGGTGTAATGATGACGGATATGTCGATCAAGTTTGATTTTGCTACGTTTCTTCTATTGTTCTCGATGATTCTACCCAACCAAAATAGTTACGCCACACAGATGGTGAACAAGTAAGCAAAAGAGGGAATAAAAAAACTTTTAAAAAATACTCGTGTTTTCAAATTATATTTAGTTGTTTTCCCAAAACATTTCAAAATGGCTAAGGCAATAATAATAATAATAATAATACATTTTATTTATAAGCACCTTTCAAAACACTCAAAGACACCTTACAATCCAATGCAATGTGAATGACGATAGATTGTATTTAACTCATTCAGTACCAGCCAATTCTGGACCAAGTCTGAAAAGACGTTTAAGAACGTCTTTGGGAGTGAATGAGTTAATAGACTATTTCTATATTGCGGATTCCACTTTTTGTGAGGGTGGTTGGAATATAACCATCATGTCACATTGCAAAGTGCAACTGACTTCAGGGGAAGATTTTTTCCAAATCTTGAAAATGGCAAGTTCTTCGCTACCAGCAAGTGAACCAAACCAGGCTGCTTGTTGTGATCAATGAGTTTTGGGTCTTCCAGAACCGCATCGCGACATCACACTGCCCACGGTCACCTTGCTCCAGCCTTCGCCGAATGAGTGTCGCAGCAAGGACAACGAGGAGCTTCAGAAAACGCTCGTGTGCGTCGCCAAGGGCTTCTTCCCGGACCACGTGGAAATGTCCTGGCACATTGACGGGGAAACCGTCAAAAAGGGCGTGGCCACGGACTCCCCCGCCCTGCCGGACGGCGCCTTCTACAAGATGACCAGTAGGTTGCGGGTGGCGGCAGACGTGTGGTTTACACCTGGCAGAACCTTTACCTGCGTAGTCAGCTTCTTTGACGGCACAGACGTCACCCAGCGTTCGAAAACACTGAACGGCATTGAAGGTAAGAGGGTAAGAACAAGCCCGGCTCCAAAGATGCCTTATTAAAAACTTATAATCAACTTTTGTCTTTCATCAGGTGAAAGGAGGTCAAGAGGTAAATATACATTCCCTTTGGACATATTTGAATAACTACATGCATGCATGTAAGCGAATTCACCATGTACTTCCATGTACTTTTAGAAATTGCTATTCTGTTGGAATGGTGCCTGTACAACTCTATAGAGTAGACGCAAACTCGTTTTATCCTCCCCACCCACAGATTTTGCTGGATTAATGTTGACACGTTATTTTATTCTTATCACTATTTAATGATACTCTACTTACGAACATCTCTTTCTACGAAATTTTCCAAGTTGCGAAACGCCTCAACGGGAAAATATTGGCTCCTGTTACGAAAGAAATGTCAAGATGCGAAAGCTCCGAGTTTCCTGAACGCAACACACTTGTAGCTGCACTGCCATTGGCTATTACCGACATCGTCCTGGCATCCCATTGGCTCAGAGAGACCTCTACCGTACGAGTCTGTGTGGAGATAGATAAATAGATAGACATGTGACTATCCAGCATCTGGGTCATTCGCCCATCGGGCTATGAGGTATTCCGATAGTTTTACGTAAATGTGAATCACCCGGAAAAAGTGTTCACCAGTCGGACGATCGGTCACAATGCTGACGTTTGCCTTGGACATTTTCGAAGGATTGTTAAAAGCTGACAAAAGCAAACGTCCTTGGATCAGTTCTTGACAAAACATCAGGGGAAAAAAACACTTCTGAGAGAGAACATGAACTAAAGAGGGCAAAAAAACGATGCGGACGCAGTTAAAAGTTAAATGACCATCATTTTGTTGCTTTACGCTATTCCATGTTTTTTTACATTATGCACAACTCTCATTTATTGAGCAATAATCGAATTGTAACATGTATGTATGTTTTCACATATTATGATGCATTTTTATGCTTTAGGAAACATTTATATCTGAATTTTGGTCGGCCTTGGAACAGATTAGGGCATTTACATGCAAAACGCGTCTCTACGTACAACATTTTCTAGTTAAGAAATTTCTTCCTAAACATTAATTTCATAAGTCGAGGTACCACTGTATTATTATCTTATAAACAATTTTTGGGCATTATTTCCTTTTCAGGTCATCTCTCGTTACTTTTCTGGAAGTCTCCTGTCGTCTTAGCAATTGTTTAAAAATATCATGACTATGACTAAAACGTGTTGATGTTTGCGTGCAGCGGGATATTTGAAGGTGGCGCAGAGTGCCAAGCTGTCGTACGCCGTCCTCTTGGTCAAGGGCAGCATCTACGCAGCTTTCGTCGGCTTCTTGCTATGGAGACGTCAGGTTGGTACTTCGAAACGCCGAAAGACACGGAAGGTCTGCCATTTTGTTTGGAGCAAGCAGTTGAGAAGCCTCCAGATTTATTCATTTATTATTTTTTTTATATCATCCCACAAATCCAGTTTCACTTTGCAACATGAAATTTGGTTGACATCGTGAGTAGACTCACAATAAAGTCTCACGAAGAAACAGGGAAGCCTGACGTTTTGGTTTGAAATTGCTATTTGGTTCGGCTCTAATTAAAAACAAAAAAAAAAATTGCTCCCCAAAACCAGTTTTCACTTCGGAACCTGAAATTTGTGTATCACGAGTAAACCCATAAAAAGTTAAGCCATGCCTGAAAAGACACAAAAAGTCTGCCATTTATGTTCCAAGTAATTATTTCGGAAGTACCCATTAGAATCATCCTAGATTTTCATCAGTCAAAGGAATGACAGTAGAATGTTTTTTAAAAAATCCAGCACCCCAAAGCAACTTATACTTTGCATCCTGAAATTTGGTAGGCAATGTCTATCACCATTTTTTTCCCCAATATGGCATGTGTGCGGAGACTGCCAACAAAGTCAATTAAACTGCTTTTTTTTCTTTGTTTCAGGGTCGGTCTGCAAAACGGAGCCATTCATAGTTGACTTGCCATAAAGGAGCTTAGTGCGAAAAAAAAAACCGCATAGAGGCTGTTTTGTGTTTTACAGCTCAAAATCTAGACGCTGTTATTTTGAAAAGTTAACTGTTGTTCTGGTTCTTGTTTAGTCAAATAAGATTGGTGAAGTAGACGGGATGTGGTCACGGTTGCTCATTGCGCTGGGAAACGACAAAGCAAAAACTTTCCACTTCACCACAACCTCCGGCGTTTGCATGCTGCACCTGCACGCACCTCTCAGCAACATGCCATATTGTACTCTACTTACACATGAGCTTGTAAATAGTTGTGTTCTTATTTGCCCCTGGTTGCATAGTTCATCAATTCATTGCCAGGCATGGTATGAGTTAAAAAGAATCTATTTAAAAACAACAATACAATATAAAGTCATGAATCCAAATCATGTTCAATGCTTGATATTGACTTGTTGTTGCTCTTTATTAGTTTAGCTCTCCACTGTGAGAGAATGAAAATGATCAGAAATTAAAACAAACATAGACAGCCATAAAAAATATGTATATACTATCATTTACTGTGATGTAAACTTTACAAGGATATAGTGACACAAAATTTTCCATCATAAAGCATCATTTGAATTGACATTTTTTGGAGGGGGGTCAGTTTATTACTTTTATCAGTTCAAAGTAATTGATTTTCAGAACAGATGGATATAATCGTTATTTTTAGAACAACTTAACTGCAGCTGTGGCGAAGTGATATGCATAAAACAAGCACTTAATAAAATGAAATATTTCTTACTTGCACAGGTGTATTAAAAAAAATCTAAAATAGGTATTAGATCGAATTACTTTTGTTCAAACAATCTGTACTGTATTAAATGACATGACATCTGAATTCAACACACGTTTCGACCCGTTTCCTGTTGATTTGTTTCGATGAGATGAGTGCAAAGACGGATTTCCTCATCGAGTTCTTATTTTTGCAGCCATCTAGTGGCCAACGCAGGAAACGTCCCTCCTCGCTCACAAGGATTGGCTGTTGTACTGTACTGAGGCGCCACCTAGTGGATTTATTCGTTCATGACAAAACTGCGGATCACTGATACAAAAAAAAAAGCCCAATTACCGGTACTACTCTTAAATATGGATTAGAGAATCATCTCATATGCGAAAAGGTCCGAAAGAAATAATTTCTAGCCAAAATCTTAACAGAATTTATGTCCAGTTGTCACATCGTTCTTGTTCTTGATTTGATAGATATTACATCACCACTTCATCCCTTCATTTTTTAAAATTGTTTCTTGTTTTACAAAGCCTTTGATGCAGTACAATATCTTTCTATTTCAAGTGCTGCAAACCTTTAGTTTTGGTCATGATATGTCAAGTGAACTATGTGTCATCAACAGTATTGTGACCAAGCAAGCTAATGATGCAGTAGTACCGGTATTCTTAAAAGTCGAACATCATATAGCCAGTGTACAATACAATACAATACATCCTGATTTATATTGCGCTTTCACAACAGCTACAGCTGTAACAAAGCGCTTAAAAAAAAGTTAACTTAAAATTAAAAATAAAATAATAAACAACACATAACATTAAAAACATATCTTAAAATGGCGGACCGTGGTCCAGATCCAAACCAAGATGTCATGCATACCCGTGATCGATTGCTCTTAAAGTAATGATGAAATATGTGCGCTGTCACACATTATTTTTGTCGACATAAGCCAATGTCACACACTGTGCGTGCAGCTAGTGTACTCTGGTCGGCCTTAATGTGATCATATAACCATAATGAGCCAATCAAACAGTTTGTTCTGTGGAAAAGATTTGCCGGGTCGATGTCACAGTTGGCTTCTTCAAAGGTTCCAAGAGTAGACAGTCGGCATGTGCTCAACTGCGAAATTTACCAGCACTCGGTCTAACCTGCCTCCGGCGCAGTTACACATGATATGCACGTGCATGATTCACATGAAAAGTGAAAGTTGCCAAGCTTTTTTTTTTTTTTTGAGTTGTAGGCATCAAAATACAATTTATACTGAAATGTAGGCCTGCAAATGAAAGTGATTCAGTTACTGGTTGGGTCATTGTTTTTCAAAGTAAAAGCAGTGTTTGCAACTCAAACGCAAAAGATGATCAGTCTGCTTCCAAGGACTAAAGAAATCATACTAATTCCTGTCGAGAGACTGAAAGATGACTAAATAATTGAAACAGTTGTTGATTCATTTTTATATGGGATTGACTTTCAATCGATTAATTTCAATACCTTTAATATGGAAATTTGCTTTGGGAAGACCTTTGCAACTGGACTCCTTTGAAGTTTAACTAAAGATCTCTAAGATAAACCGAAAAAGAAATTCTCCGATGCTTCTGGGTGGTTACATTAATATGAAATTCTGTGTTTCAATCAAATGTTCAATCCATATTCCATATTCCTATTAAAATTAGTTTGGTAATTCAGTGTTCATGTCCGTAAGAATTTCAAAGAGCAGCAACAATGACAACAACAAAAAAACGTAATTTTGAACCTCTGCCTTCAAAGAATGTATTTCCAGATTTGTCGCTCTTTTTATATTTGTGATTCCATCTGGAAAGAAACGAATAACACGTTTATGAATTTTGTTTGGCAAACTAAGTGCTATCATATGAAAAAAATAACCTCTTAAATTGGTCGCAAATAAATCTGAAGCTTTGATGAACATTTATTGTGAGGTTTTTATTTAAGAATTGTCACAGAAATTAATTGCGTCCCCCATTTTTCCACTTGTCATTTTATGAACGCACTATTAAGACTGACTTTATTTTTATTTTTCAACATTTCAAACAATAAAAATAAAGTCAGAAATGATTTCAGGAATATCTTTGAAAAAAGTAGACACCACAGTGCCTGACGTCATTGGCCGTCAATACCGAGTCACTCTTTCAGAATGAGACGTCAACCATTGTACAACTTTTTTACGCTTAATTTGGGACACGTCATAAAAGACCAACGTGGTTCACCGCAACCTGCCTTCATTTGTGCAAGTTGACCAAGCGTGATGCAATACCAATACGATAATCTAAAAAGAAAAAACACGATAATTGCAGTACATAAAAGTGTTTCTTCACCGAGTAATGTAATCGTCGCGTCACCTTTCTACGCAAAAGTGGACTAACGTATCTGCCATGATAGCTCATAGTGTAGCTGAGGGCAGCGTTGAAACCGGACCAACATGGCCGCCAAGGCGGCTCATTCTGGACGGGAGCAGGTGAAGCCGGACCACCTTGTCCACCATTGTGGCTGCAAGTGCAGCAGAGTGCAACCTTCAAACTGGATCAAGATGGCCGTCGGAGCGGCAGCGTTGATACTGGACCAACGCGTTTAGCATTATGGCTCATGGTACACCAGCAGAAGTGGTTGCCAATAATAATAATTATTATTATAAATAATAATCACAATAATGCATTATTCAATTAAACATTTGTATTTTATAAACTCAAAATTTTGACTTAATTTGGATATAAAGTGCAACAAACGGTAACAGCTGACAAGCGAAACGGCATCATAATGGAGGCGAATGTGATCATTATTTTAATCTGGTATATGTTATGTTTCAAGCGATTGACGACACAAATCTGTCACCCGCATAATTTGAACATAAACGTGGATGTCACTAAAGTTGCTCAAAAAGCCAGCGTGGCTAACAGCGCAAGCGGCTAGCACCTTAGCCACCAGCTAACTGTCACCTCAAATTTAGTCGGTTCGTTTTTAACTTTGCTGATTTGTAAAACCAAAATGAAGACAAAGCGATCTTTGGGGGGGTTAATGGCGTGTTCTAGCGCACTAGCTCTACATCCTGGTCGGAGGTCTCGGAGCTGTAATCGGAATAAAATTTTTATATTCAAATGGGGAATCTTTCAACCTAAAGGTCGAGTGACATAACAAAGCGCTTTGATGACTTTTAAGAAGCTTTTGGGATCAGTTTGTCCTACACGTCTGTGGGTGGACGTCCCCGCATCTCTCCAAGCAAGTCCAGAAGGAGTTTCTCGCACTCCACGGGGTCGGGGAGGAACCTTGATGAGAGTACAGCTGGTGAGTACAGCAACAGGTCCAATGTGTCTCCACTGACATATTACAAGTGTACTACCATGTACAAATTGATAATGCATCTGAAATATTTTTGTTACAGCTCTTGTATTGAGATTATTAATGGGATCATATTTTTGATTTCAATACAGCTCGTGCGAGGTCAATTCAAGTTCACATTACAGTATATTGCACACACCTATGTAGCTATATATTTGTGCCATTGGTGGTGGAGGGGTTCCAGATTTGGTGTTAAATTTTATATTTAATTTAGCCCCATGGATAATGTGGTTCACATAGTTGATTCACATGTATCTGATGTGGGCTCAATTTCCATTCATATTAACAATGGATACAGCTAGTGTATTTAAATGTGCATGCAATTGGTTTTGTAGTGGAGCTCATGATTGTTTTGTGGACCGGTGATAGTGAAATTTGTTCCCAAAATTGGCAATACTTTTGTCGATCTCAAATAGTGAAGTTAGTTCCCAAAGCTCCAAAACCATTGGAACATCCAGTAACAAATGGTCAGACTCACTTCATTGATCCCAATCCCCATCATTGTTTTAAAAGTTAGTGAGAGGCAGATTTAAGCCTGTTAATTAATCTTTTATTCACCATGTACTATGATGTAATGTATTACATAACAATGCAACTGTATCTCGGGCTGTACAATTAATTTCAAACTAACATCACAGTGTAGTTGAATGCAATTTATACATTGCAAAGGCTGTATTTTTTGGCCGGGAAACTGCTTCATTTTTAGCATTGTTTTAATCTGAATTAGAATTCTTTTTGTGTTTATGCCACACAAGTTTTGTAATATATGAAGTTGCCCAAAGTGGACAGTGACTGCCGGTCAAACTCTGATGTAAGTTAACAGCTCTGAATTGATTCAATGCCGTTATTGTAATACAGACACATTTATTGCTTGTGTTTGTGGGGGAAAAAATTACATGGGAAAGAGGACATTGGGGAGATTTTTTTTTTTTTTAAATGACAATATTGAAGGGGGGAACATCGGTCATTATTTTTTCTTTTTTTTATGACAATATTGAAGGGGGGGGGAACCTCAATCATATTTTTTTCTATACAATTAAGCCATTTACTGTGTTTGTGTTTTCATGTACTTTGTTGTCTGCAGCCAGGTTGCATTGCAAATGAGGATCTGTTCTCAGCTGCCTTGCCTATAATGTATTTAAAGGATAAATTTAAAAACAACAACATATGATTTATTCTTGTTCAGAACAGACCTGTTGGTTGCAGCCAGAAGTCTTATCTAGCGGCTAGCGGACATAAATAACTTTAGAGTTTCAGTATAACAGTTATGGATATTGTATTAGATCTTGGGTTTGATGAGTAGCTTGTGTGGTCCATTGCTAATGTAGTGGTTCACAGAGCTGACTTGAATGCAGCCAGGGCGGGCTTGATCTTCTCTCAATTGTTTTTGTTTTGTTTTTTTGTCTCAGGAGATTTTAAGCGTCTGACGTTCAGGAGTGAACAGCATGGAGCAGTTTCAAACGCTCCCCACCGACGAGGATGTCAAATGGGACAAGCTGCTGGACAACATCATGAAGTCCGCCGACGCCATCCTGTGGGGCACCTCATCGGCCAACACCCCGCTGCCGCTGCCACTGCCGCCCCCACCCTCCCCTCCATCCCCGAAAGAAGAGGCCCGTCCGCTGGCCATTGCAACTGCGGCGAGCGAGCACAAAGGGGCGACAGATTTGCTGCCCCTGGCAAGCGGTCAAGATCACATGGAGCTGCTGATGGAGGGCCAGTCCCTGGATGTAGACGATGAACTGTCCAACGTTCTGGATGACTTTTGGTTGCCCGACTACTTGGGCGGCCAACCGGGCTCCATCAACATCCAAGACCAGGTAACCGATCCCCTTCACACCCTCCCGCACTTGTTATGTCTCTTATTTAAGCTACTCGCGCATTTAAAGAAATGTGGGTGGGGGCGAAAGTATTCAGGTATAGTAATCATGCGCTCTGAAAGCAGTTGGGTCAAAAATAACCCACACAGAGTCAAAAAGGGGCCGACCCAATTTTGGGTGTTGTATCATTTTTCACCCCAAAAGTTCGGTCAAATGTAGAACACCCCAAAAAAAAAAAAACAACATTTTTTTTGTTGGTTATTCATTTGACCCAACGTTTTGGGTTCAATAAATAAACCAAATAGTTGTGTGGTGACATGTGACCCAATGTGGGTTAATTTTGATTTAATAAACAAAGCGAGAAGTTGGGTCAGTCACATGACACAATTTGGGTTATTTTTTTTGACCCACCTGCTTTTAGAGGGTACTCTTAAAACTGCTGGGACAAAAACAACAATAATTTGGGTCAAAAATTGGACCGACCCACTACTACTAATTTGACGCACTATTGGCCTGTTTTGTACAAAAAAATGGTTGTTTTGCTTGTTGTCCTTTTGACTCAACTTTTGGGATTCAGTAAATACTCCAAAAAGGTGGTGGGTCACCTTTGACCCAATTTCGGATTCTTTTTGACCCAACTGTGTTCAGAGTGTAAAATGGCTGGGTCAAAAAACAACAACAACAAAAAAAATCAGTCAAAAATTGGACCAACGCTGATTCCAACGCTGTCTGGTTCGAGTGGACATTGCTGCTTTGCAAAGTTTCTCGTGCGTGTGCACCTGCGCTTTCTCCCCAGGATGACAACGTCGCAGTGATGGCAGTGCACGACGGCATGAACCAGCCTCTTCTTGGAAGGCTGTAAGTGACAAAAACAACACAAGCGCTGAGAACTTTTAAGTCGTGTTCAAGGTTCATAAGTGTTCGGATCTGGGCCCCAGGCCTTAACTTTGCGTTATTGAGGAGGGGGAAAAAAATGGCAAAAATGGCAGATTTGTGTTGATTGTTCTCTGTTGTAAAGTCAACATATGCGAATTGACAAAGTATTGTAAAACAATCCAATCCATATCTTGACTCATTTAAGCATTTTTGACCATTTTAAAAAATCTTGATATCAAGACGATTGAAATGTGTCTGACGATTAATCAGGTCGGCCACTACTCCCATAAAACTTTTTTTTTTACATGCAGTTCTTCTCTTGGACCTCGTTCTATTGGTCAGAATAGTTAACCGCTTTTTTTTTTACTTGCTATTTCTACGGGTTTTTAAATCTTAATGTTGACATTGGTGAACTCATTTTATTTTTGGTAGTCTTGATAAAAGTCTATCGCGTGTTGTGTGTATGCGTGTGCATGTAGTAATGGCGAGATGATGTGTGGGGCCTCCTCGTCATCTGACACCATTGAACCTCCAACAGAAGCATCACAGACCATGTAAGTAGAAAAACGAGCAAAATCAACTCCTGCAGCACTCTTATCATGCCTGTGCGTGCGTGCGTGTGTTTCTGTGTGTGTGTGTCTAGCTGTAGTAGCAGCAAAAGCCAATGTTATGGCCAGCAGGAAGCTGACCGGCCGTACATCAAGAAGCCGCCCAACGCCTTCATGCTCTTTCGCAAAGAGCAGAGTCCCAACGTCGTCGCCCAGTTCAACATCACCAACTCGGCGGCAGTCAATAAAATCCTGGGCAGGATGGTAAAGTAACCCCCCCCCCCAACAATCTTTGTATTCTCATCCGGCACGTCGACATGTGTGAGGACCTGTTGTGGGCTTCCACAGTGGAAGTCGCTGCCCAAAAAGCTGCAAGCCAAGTATTACCAGCAAGCTGAAGAGCACAAAATCCTCCACAGTCTGCAGCATCCTGACTGGTCCTGCACAGAAAACTATGTAAGACTAAACACTATCAGGCTTTCATGGAATGTAACATTTTTTGTTGTTGAAAGAGCAAACAGTTTGGTCAAAAATGAGGCCGAGTGTGCTTGCTTAAAGCCCTGTAGAGAGAAGGGTTATGTGCAACCGACTTCCGACTTTGAAAATGTCCTCACTTCATACTGCTGAGTATTATAATAGAACTGTTTGTCTTCTAGAACTATGTATGATTTTTTTTTTTTTTTTGCACTTGGATAACTGTCAGAGAAGGACACTGGACAAAAAAAATCCTTTAGTTTCATTGGGTTGACATAATTTGGACATGCACATTGTGCATGATTAAAATGTGTTCGGGTAACATATCTCATTATCCACACATCCATCCATTTTCTGATCAGCTTATCCTCACAAGGGTCGCGGGGGGTGCTGGTGCTGGTGCCTATCCCAGCCGTCGTCAATCGCAGGGCACACAAAGTCGGAACAACCATCCACGCTCACACTCACACCTAAGGACAATTTTTGAGTGTTCAATCAGCCTGCCATGCACATTTTTAGAATGTGGGAGGAAACCGGAGTACCCGGAGAAAACCCACGCAGGCCCAGGGAGAACATGCAAACTCCACACAGGAAGGCTGGAGCTGGAATCGTACCCGGTACCTCTTCACTGTGAGGTCGACGTGCTAACAACTCGACTAGCGGGCCACATATTTCATTATATTGGAATATTTTTAAGGAAAATGAGCTCAGATGACCACATGTTAATCAGGTGCAACTGAAAGCGAAGCACTTTTTTTTCCCCAGTGTTACACGGACAATGGTGACTGAGCGAAACCGATAGAGATTTTATTTCTGTGCGGCAGGGCAAAAAGAGGAAACGCGATCGCAGCAGGCACAGCACCAGCGGCCCAAGTAAGTCGTGTCTCGCACCCGCTTGCCATAACCGTCGGCACACCCGCACAAATGTCATCTCCCCCCACCACGCATTCCATGCAGGGTCACTAGAGGACGGCGCGGCGGCGGAACGGTGCTGCGGCGGCATGGGCCACGCCCCCGGCGAGGATGCGCTGTGTCACTACCACAAGAGCGTCGTTGGGGAGACGCACACATACGCGCACACGCGTGGCTGCTGACATCACCACGGATTGGGCTCGCGCTCCCCCCGGCTGTAAAGCGAGGTACCCCTGCACACCCATTAACCGACCTCTTCGAGATAAAGAGTTCAACAGTCGGTCGCATATTTTTACGAATTTACTTTCATCTCTGAAACATGTGAACATTTCTTGATTGAATGTGTTGTTGAAACAAAGCGTAGTAAATACTGGGAACAAAAAACTTGCCTGGCCACTTTGGGTGAAACAATTTTTTTTTTATCATGTGTAATTGGAGGACACACGGCGTAGGTCAGGAGGAGGACACTCAGGTGCAGGACGCATTCGTGAGTGGCGTTGGAAAGCGAGACAACGGTGATGGACACCATGATGTCTTGCTGCTGAGAAGATCAACATGGCAGCATCTGCGGGAAGAAAAGGAATGAATATTTTCCAATACATTTTGTGATCCACAAGATATATTTTGGGGGGATTTTTGGGGTGGGGGGGAGGAGTGGAGGTGGGGGGGGATCTCAAGATAAGATAAGATAAACTTGTCCCACACTGGGGAAATTTAGTCTACAGCAGCAAGATTGTGTGTAGAAAGAAGAAAAAAAAACACTGTTCAATTAAGTGCAAAATAAATACAAATATGGACAAGGTCGCAGTGCTATTTACAATTGTTTTTCACATCATTTAATTTTTATTTTATTTTTTATTCAGCAGCCTGACAGCAGTCGGTAGGAACAGCTACCTAGTGCGGGCTGGAGGGGGTGGGAGGGACTGTCCATCATAGCTTTGAGCAGAGTTAGCATCCTCCTGTTGCCCACCTCCTCCAGAGTGTTGAGGGAGCAGCCCAGGACAGAACTAGCCTTCCTGACTAGTCGCTCCAATCTCTTCCTGTCCCGGGCCGAGATGCTGCCTGACCAGCAGACCATGCCATAATGGATGGCCGAGGCCACCACCGAGTTATAGAAAGTCTTAATTGTAAAATTGAAATTGTAAAAAACAATTTTTTGTCAGATGATTTTTTTTCTCAAATACGCAACATTTTTCTTCAGCTTTTCTCAATGTTTTGGACAAAAAAGCCTCCCGACTTTCCCTAAAAGTTTATTATTTCTTCAAAATATACATAAATCTACATGTGAAGTGATTACCATTGCTATCGAAAGTATATGTGAGCCGTCACCTTATTGTGGAGGAGGCGTTGACACCTTTTAATGATGGAAAAACGTTGGCTCACAATTTCCCTCGCCCGGATCCGGGTCACCGGGTCCCCATCCTGAGCCAGGCGAGGAGGTGCGGCTCACTGGCGAGCCCAGCCGGCTCTAGCCCGAAAATATGTGGGTCGCCCTTCCTACCACCTGTGGAGAGCGCCAAATGGGTCGGGTGCTCTGAGTGGCCTCCAAAGGCCTCGGACCCTGGCTGTCCGATCCCTGGTTCTAGAAGCTCTTGGTGGATGGAAAGTCGCCGAGCTGATGTGCAAGTAACTTTGGTCCTCATGAGGGGTAAGACTCTTTCAAAGTTGGTGGAGAGCCACATAGCAAATGTTGTCCCTCCGATATCAAAACGCTCCAACTTTTAACACATGAAACGTATTAAATGTTTTGAAAAGTTTTTTCTCCACAGCTTTTTTTTTTGGTATAAAATACAAATCTAAGAAATGTGCATGTCTCCCCCCAAAATAGGCACAGTAATAGATTTTTATTTTGCGCAAATGCACAAGTTTATTTCTCGCAAATAAAAATGCCAATTGTCAGATATTGTAACAATTTTTTTTTCAGATGCCACATGCCGGGTGTGGCAGCGGGTCTCAAATTTGACACTACTCCCCCCTCAATGATGTCCCCCAGCCACCTGCCTTTCTGTCGTCTTGTCTGTTTTGCGGCGTTCCTGGTGAGAATCAGCATGTTGACTGACGATGGTGAATTCCTTAGCACAGGTTGATTGGTTCAAGGAAGTGGCAAAAGGGTGCGTCAGATGTCGGATTTGCTGGGCCGGTTTCGGCCTTCCCACCTGAGTGCACTGCAGCCACAACCTGGGAGGGGCATACTTGCTCATGTTCTGGCACCGGAAAAATCTGGGAGGGCTTGAAGTACATCCTCAGCGTCACGCCCTTCAATGGCCAACCCAGGCCACCTCTGGTGCGAGCCGGCGAAGGCCGAGAACGGAGAAAGGTGCGGCCGAATGACACTGGAGTCTACCGGTATGCCAGAAATCATTGAATGTCTTCATCTTCCCGGCGAACATTTGACCGCCATGTGTGCTTTATTCCTGTACTCCCTTGCACTTGTTTACATCCCCGCCGGTGCCGTCATCAAAAAGATGGACCAAATCCCTGCCGACGCCATCAAGGCGGCGGGCGACGTCTTGTCCGTGAGCTGCAACCACTCCGGCCAACGAGGTTTGCACATGATCTGGTACAAGCAGACCTCTTTGGCCGCCGCCTTCACCCGAGTGGCCCGGACGGGCTCAAAAAATGTGGTGGAGGACGGCAACGTGTACCGGCTGACGGGAGGCGCCGCTCGCTCGTCGCTTGCCGTCACCCACCTCCGCCCTTCTGAGAACGGGGTGATGTACTTCTGCGCCGCCACCGAGGCGCACACCGCCATGCGCGACCTTATCGGCCCCGCCACAAAAACGGCGTCCGTTGGCTTTCGTACACAGGTGCAAGCGCAGTCGTGCCGCCTCCCACCCCTCTTTCGCGGTTTGTTTTTCATGCCCTCTGCTATAACGTAAAAACGTTAATATTTTACCCCCCCCCCCAAAAAGTTTTTTTTGTTTGGTTTTTTAACAATACATCATGTCTGAGAAAAGTCCTAGGAAACATCACGCTGCTTGGAGATGGTTCTATAACCTTTACCCTTCCTTGCTTCCTGTTGTCCATATTTAGTGTGTTGTCCACCATGTCACAAAACAGCAGTGACTACATCGTTGAAATAGGGCGGATCACTGCTTAAAGTTTGACAGTCATGATGGACACCTTGCTTAAACAGGTGACCAATGGTCAAATTATTTGAAGGCCTGATTGATCAAAGAAGTTTTCCCCGTAGCACCCACTAGAAGGCGATAGAGGCAAGATTTCCCCCATTGCAAAGACTCTCAAACCATACCGATGATAAAGATTCAGGTACAATTTCCCAAAGTACTCATGGAAAATCCAATATGAAAAATACCAAATTTTAAAATAATTAAGAAATAGTAGGATAAAAGTCTCATGAAAATACAAAATACTTCAAATTTCCATTGAGGGTTCCTTTTGGGTATTTCATTTCTCACACTCGAGGAAAATATCAAACATTAGTGTAATACTAGTAGTATATCGCAATTTTTTTTAAAAATTATAATACACTGATTAAATGTAAATTACACGTATGCCCTACGATTGGCGGGTAACCAATCTTTTTATTTTTTCAACGTCTGCGCCTCCGCAACTCCCGAACGAACACACCTTTTCCGGTAACGAAACCACTTCCTGCTTTTCTTCGCCAATCAGATGCAAGCAACATAAAAATGTTTCAGCAATTATTAAATAGAATATAATTTAGGTAACTGTAACATAAAAAAATGTAATGATCAAATATAAAATGATGATAATGAACAATTTAACAAAATCTTACATAAATAATGAAAAGCAATAATGTAACTAAAAAAACCTTGAGCAAGAAATTTAAGCTGTTTAGGGGTTAACAAGAGGCCGGGAGCCGCGGGGCTCTCAGCCAATCACCTCGCGTCGACCGCTGCTCTTTTATGAGTTCTAAAAAATTCTATGAATTCTAAATGAGACGAGCTCATTTAGAATTATAACTTCATACGACCCAGCAGACATGATATTTCTCTTGTTGCTCAGAATTGCCGCCAGCTTTACCCTGATCTCAGGTAACCTTGTCCGTCATCAACACGGCCGCTTTATGCTAACCTAATGTTTTTTGATTCACTCCTTCAGCAGGAAAACAAACATTTATGTCCGCCAGACTCAATCTTCTTTGACAACGTTTATGTTTACTAGGTTGACTTTTGATAATTCATGACAATGTTTACATTATGTCCATTGAATTTGCAAAATCCACTTGGGAGGTTCACAAAAATCACAAATGTTAGATTTGTAGACTTATAAGTAAAAAAATTTATCAAAGCGCCACCGTTAGATTTGCAAAGGACTCAAAAAGGTATTCTCAGTTTTTGAAAACTAAAATAAAATTATGTAACCTTTACGAAAACCCGTTAGGTTTATCCAAGGCTGCAAATGCTTTCTTTGGGTTTACCTTTTTACCTGTTTACGTATGACTCACCATTATCAAAATATGTTTGTATGTAAACTTTGATTATTTAAAAAAATAATAACATGTCCATTTAGTGATTTTTTTTTTTCTTTTTCAGGCGCGAATGTCACACAAACACCCCCCGACATCATTAAGGCAGTGGGACACTCAGTCACACTTCAATGTTCTCACGACATCGAGACCTACGACCAGATACTGTGGTATCAGCAACGTATTGTGGGCATGCAGCTCATTGGGTACATGTCCTACGAAACCCCTCAGATGGAGCCTGACTATGATCAGATAAAGCTTGAGGGCAGTGCCCGACCTGGCAAAACGTGCAAGATGGTCATCCCCAAACTGAGCCCAAGCAGCAGCGCTACTTATTATTGTGCAGCTAGTTACCACGGTGCAGTGTTGTTCGAAATCATTAAATCATAAACCTCATGTCACACAAAGCCCACATCCCCCATTTCAACATTTTCTGATAACCCCCTCATGACGCCCCCCACCCCCACCCCAAATACAACATCGCACC